>JARHVA010001611.1:2257500-2297500 GCA_037957365.1 Torreya grandis
ATGAGATGAAAACTTAAATGTAAGTGTAATAGTATAATTTTTTTTAAATTAATGAAGAAGCCACAAAGATCATGAACATGAAGAAGCACAAAGATAATAATTTACTTGATTATCTTATAGTTTTTGTTGTGGATATACATGTATTGGTTATCACATATGTAGATATAATTTTTAGTTTTTGTGATTTGATCAAGGAAAATCTGATGATGTTTTACTGCAAGGGGAGATGTTGCTTTATAAAACATTGTATATAATCCTCAAGCACTTGATTTTTCATGTAACACACAATGGTATACATAATAATATAAAACATATTGATGACTTGGTTGTGATGTGCATATAGACTAATTCCCAATCCATTAGACAAATGATAGAAATATACCATGATATGGACAAGATGAAATTATAGTCATATGCCAATGGATGAAATTGAGTTTAAGTTCATTGAATCACCCTATAAATGCATATGGATTGAGTAAAAATAAAACAATAAAAATAAATAAAACACACACAAAAACTTGAAAATAAAAGCAACATAAAGCACCATGTTGTTAGTTAGTCAAAATTCACATGTGAAGACCCAATGATAATGAAAATTGGATGGTTCCCATAAGAAAATAATCATACAAGGGGATGAAATGGGGGAATAAAATATGAAGGAATTGGTGGTAAATTTATCTCTAGATTCCCCATGCAACTAAATGCTACCTACATAGTCTATGTGGACCTTTAGGCCAAACGTAGTTTTACCATAAACTAGGAAAGAAGAAAAGTAATGAAAATGAGTAAGATGAAACTAATATAGATAAAATGAGAGTGACTCACAAAATAATAAGACCATAATATAATTAGTTCACAAAATAATGATAATGTAAAAGCATTAGATCGTAAAATGGTGAGAGCATAAAAGGATTATCATGTAAAGGTAAAACTTGAGGGGGAAATGAAAATCGCTAAGTGGAACCAAGCTACCCCATGTAGCCAATGCTACTTAAATATTCTATGTGGAGCTCACACCATTTTAGTTTTAAAAGAAATGGGAGTGTAATTAATGAATAACACTATTGATTAAAGTGATCATTATAGAATGAAAGATACCCACCCAAGACATAGGCAAATATTTAAGGGAATGGAATAATTAAAATTTTGGTTAAATCACTAGATTTAATGGGATGTGATGGAGATTTCATGATTTATATAAGATATATCCCACCCTGAGATGTTAAACACAAAGGGGAGACTTATCCACAAGCACTCAGATAGTGCCACCTAAAACACTTAACCAGGACGCAAATACACTAGTGAATATGATGACAAATTGTGTAAAGGTTTTATGGCTTTATATCTCTTTGGGAGATGTAAGGCCATTTATAACTAATATAATTTTTAGGAAATTTGTAATTTATGAAGTTTTTTGGTTTTTTTTGGAATAAGTTACATACAAGAGTATTGTAAAATTAGAATGTATAGGGGAATACAAAAAAATGTACAAGGAATCATCTATTAAAAGGAAAAGAAACCTTAGATAGGGGATCAAACAAAAATTAAGATGACTACAATGGGGACTTGTGATGTAAAAGGACTACCCTACAAAAATAAATCATTATGTAAAGGAAGTAATACAAAATGGATAACAAGACTAGACATATCTAAAAAGGAGATCTCAAAGGACTAGCAAATAATAAAACCATGTTGAAGTACTATGATATTCTACCTTTAAATATGTGCCAATGATTACCAAATTTGAATGGATTTTTAAAATTCCTTCTGAATCCCTCTTTAGTACCTATAGGTCATAATCAATATTAGGAATAAAATAGGATAGTGGAAAAGATAAGAACTATCATGGGAATGGAAAAAAAAAGAACTACATATGGTTTGGCTTCCCTCTTCAAAGTATTGGATATATAGGTATCACTCAACCAATCATTAGGGTGTGGTTTGGGTTAGCTCAAATTACATGCTTTCCCCTTTTTTAAACTAGAACCTTGTGTTAAAATTAAACCTAAGGTTTTAAATATAAGGAGAAAAGTTTATATAATTATGCACATAGAGATAGATTGCAAGGAAGCATAATTGCCTATACATAAGTAGGGGAGAAAAAATCATGTAGATGGAACTATTAAATTTGAAACAAAATGTCAATCAGTATCATCCAAAAGATGATGAACTCGTCTAATCACATCCTAAAACTTAAATCTTGATTTGAGCAATTTAGAGTCTAGTTTATGGCCCTGTATAATACAATAAAACACTAAGTATCTTAACCCTCTTATCACTTTGTGTGCAATTTTCAAATAAAATTCTACCATTAACATTCATATTTGTTTTTAGTTTTAATATATCATATGATCTAAAAACATTCAAGGTTCTATCTTATTAGATCACATTAATAAAAAAAAGGTAAAAAACTTATAAATAGTAAATATAATTAACCTAACTTACAAACTTGCTCTAATATGATTGATATTACTATAAATATTACCCAAGAAAACATCAAATCACTAAATTAAATAAGTGTAAGAAAATTAATACAATTTATCCCTCAAAACCAAATCATCTCATCGTAGAAATATAGTTTGTTGTTTAAACCCAAATCATATCATTGCACAGATAAATTTTATCCCCTAAACCCAAACTATTTTGATGTTAATAATTAATTAAAATGTAGCTATTCCATCAAACCTCCTTGACAATGGTGTTGATATCAAAGAAAATAATGGTGTATAGCATGGTATGTTTTATCCATAGGAGAAAGTTTAGTCCATTTACTATGCCATTTTTTCTACCATCATCTTCCTAAGACAACAATGCCATCTTTACATGTATTTTATTTTTAATTTTTTTCATTATTAAAATATAAACACTAAAAAAATTAATCAAATGAATCCTACCACTTGACATAATTTAATGAGTTATTTTGGTTTCCACATAATTGTTCTTAATAAGAAAAAATAGACTGACTCTTTTAAAAACTTTACCCAATTTCTACACTCTAAACCTTATTAGTACCAACCAAGCTAGGTACCATTAATTTCTCCTCTATGAAATAATTTGCATGGTGATGCTCAATGATCTAATGTAATTTTCCTGACATCTACAAATTAAAACACTTTTATAATTTATCACTAGCATACATCATTTTCATATGGTTTTGGTCGCTAATAATAAGGGTAATTACTATGTCATTCTTTTCCCAATAAAATGTTTTTTAATATAGATTGGAATCTGATAATGTTTATGATGTGGAATTGTCCTATTTTTAATGAAATCTTGGTTGCATATCATGATTTTGGTTACATATGACAAATACTACTGCATAATGTTTTGGAAAAAGTTAAAAGCTATGAATAATTTATTAGTTTTCCTATTATCTGATAAGATTTGATTAATCTTTGTCACCTAGATCCAATAAAAAATATATTTAATTACAACTTATTTGAATTATAATTTCCGAATGTCTGAGATAATAAAAAAAATTCATGTTATTTATTTTGGCTGCATATGGACAAAAAGATAGTTTTAATTTAGAAAGTGAAATGCAGTCAACATATTAGCTGCATTAAAAAGAAAATACATATTAAACACAACCCCAATATCTAGTTGGGTAGCTTAAAGAACCTATAGACAAAAATAATAGATTCATAAAAAGGCTTTTGAGATTTAAATTTTTAGACCATAACATTGTTAACCACATCATTATATGTAGAAAAAGGCATGAAATTAAATGGAGATCTAGGCAAATAAATAATGATAAATACATGTGGGTTTTATGTGTTTCTTACCAAATCTGAAGTCATACCCAACTCTAGACATGACTTCTTTGTAAGCCATGATGATGCCCATAGAATTGAAAACATTCATGGCCCATGCTCCTACATCTGATATTGTTTTTGATTTTTGATTTGAAACTGTTGTAGGAAAATTCAAAGCAAAATGATTGGTACCTTTAAAATTGAAGTGGGTATGAATGGATTTACATGCAATAAATTTGGGTTTGCCTAAATCACCCTGAAATAAATAAAAGAAACCTAAAATGAATAGACCCACATTCTAAATTCTATTTCTTTAAGGATTCACATTATTTATTTATACATTTTTATCCTTTTCCCCCAATTTGATGTGTTTGTTTTGGAAACCAATGATAACTTCATGTTGGATTCTTCTTTGATTTGTTGCATTAGGTAGATTTCAACCTACGTTATAAAATTTTCCCTTGATATGAATAAAAATGTACCAAAAAAAAATGAGAAAAATGATTTAAAATAATACATTCCATTTTAAGAATTGAACTCCTATGCACATTAGAAAAAATTTATAAATATTGTATGCATAATTCTTACATCAAAAAACCTAAGATGTTGAAGAATTCATAAATTCAACAAAATAAGAAATAATAAGTGCAAAACCCTAACATATAGGTCTCTAAAGATGATTCAAATCCATGAGAATTAATTGAATAACACATCAGGTACCCAAGAAACTACACCTCGGTCATTTCCTTGCCTAATAAATGATTTTTCTAGACCTAAAATTGGATTCACAATAGACATTACCTTGTAAAAGTTTTTATTTTTACTATCATTGATTTGGTAGTTGCTTGGCATTAAGTGCAGCTCCCAATAATCTTGGGCCATCGATTATCCTTCCTCTCAGATCGATATAGTCAGATGCATAGAAGAGTCACCTCATTATCTATCCTTTGGTGATGTCAATGTTATTCCATAAAAAAAAAATTAACTATAGATAATTTTAGTCTTACTACAGATTATGTATAAGGCCTAAGTCCAAAGCTTTTGAAATAATAAATTCATCACAAATTGAAGCTAAAACATGGCATAATTAATTTAACTACATACCACCACATATAATACAAATCATTAACTTTAAATGTCCATGCCACAAGAACTACTCTCCATGAGACATGTGTTGAATATCCAACCATGTAGTTAAGAGATGCGTTGCAACTGTCACATGAATTTTTTTAAATTGACAACCTAAATTCATTGGATAATGTGGCTTAAAATAATTGACATAGATAATTTGGCAATTTCTTTTTATTTTAGGTCAAATTACTCGTAATTAAATTTATTCTTAATAAATAGTCAATTTGTGTCTTCTAGAAAAAATTAATTATCATTGAATGTAGGCAATGTTTGAAAATGGTGGGGGGGGGGGGGAAATCATTCTTATGTGATGGTGATGTTATTTTCACACATTTTATCATATCTTATGCAAAGACTCGAAGCACATATTATATTGGTATTTATTAAACAATGAGGTTTAGTGCACAAGTGTTTGAATTTTTTAAAACTGGAAAACAAATGTTATTAAATTTGATTTGATTTTGTATTTTTGTATTTTATTAAATTTCTATGCATTAATGAATGTTTTAATGATTCATTTAATTTATCTAAATTATATTTGAATGCTCAATAAATATATGAAATATTTATTATATTTATTGATGAATGATTTATAATGTTTGTATATTAATTGACAGATTGGATTTAAATTGGGACCATATTAACATTTTAAGTGTTATTTAATAGTCAAAAGTTTAAAAAAAAAACAAGGAATCAAGTACACATTCACTAAAATATACTTATAGTGAGTCCACACATATCTATTCTAATATACTAGTATTACATATATTTAATATTTTACTTAATATAATAAAATAATATAATTGTAATATAAATATATATAGTTACATAATATATATTATTATTATTATACAATTATGTATATATAGACACACATATTACCAATTATTCCAAAGGGAATTTATGTTGGTCAAACAAGGTTTTGTACAATGAAAGTGTAAATTGGTATTTGTACCTCACCCAAAACTCATGGGTAGTTAGTCCATTGATTCTTCACTCCAACAATGACTTGTGAACAAGAACAACTTACATGGACTAATAATTTATTTCTAGTTTTAGTTATTTTTTAAAGACAATATGAAATTAAACACCTAAGAAACTATTTTTAGTTTTTTTAATAACTTTGAATATTTTTTCCATAGAAATGGCAATAACGATTCTTGAGAAAGAACAACTTGCATGGACTAACAACTTATTTTCACTTTTAGATATTTTTTAAAAACAATGAGAAATTAAACACCTAAGAAACCATTTTTAGTTTTTAAATAACTTTGAATAACTTTTCCATAGAAATTACAAGTTATGTTATAAGTAATATAATTCCCTTATGTTGGTCATGTTTCTATCGCTAATTTTGCTTTTCAGATTATAAAGAGAGAAGAAACTAAAGAGATAATGGTCAAGGCATGAAGTACCTGGATATAGTCTGCGCACCATAATCCAGACGTTTGTGGGCACCCCTCTTTGGCTGTGGAGGAATGACACCTGCAAAGAAAAAAACTTGGACAAAAAGGCGTTAGATGAATAGATGGTGGGTTGCCAAGCGAAAGCTTGTTCCTGGAAGTATGAGGACTTCCTTAAGGGAGGTCAACCCACTATTTTGATAAAAGATAAATGACTGGTAAATGAAAGAATGCTAAAATAGACTGAAATGATAGCAAACTGAAAGAGAAAAGGAAGCAAAGGCTTACCTGGAAGAAGCTGTCGGCTTGGTCACAGTCTCCGGTGTCGGTGGTCAAAGATGCCGATGTCGGTCGGGGTAATGACCGCCGTCGGTCGGGGCAATAGGCTTGGACAGGGTTTAGGCAGGGTCTGGTCGAGTCTGGACAGAGTCTGGTCCGGGCTTGGTCTGTGGACAGGTCTGTGGACGTACAAAATGGTCTGGGAGAGTCTGGGATAATGGACAAAATGTCGAAAAGGGGCAGAGAGATAAAGGAGGCCGATCGGGGAGATAGGGATCCGGGTCTGCCTGGTTTGGTTAGCAGTCTGGGTTGGGAAAAAGAAGCGCTGAATCTAGTTTAGAAGCAGATGACCAGAAAGCATAAAGAAAACAAATAGAGTACTTACTTGTGCCCTGCTGAAGAAGGTGTTGATCTTGTTGCTGATGATGCCGGATGTGAAGCCTGTTGCTGATGAAGAATCCATGTTGTTTACTTGCAGAAGATTGCTGTGTACCTGAGGGAGAGAGTCAGATTGATTGGCAGAGAGGTCAAGTGAAAAGGACGGATACCAGGGTCTGATGCAAAGATTCAAGAAGCAGGATGCCAGGGAGCAACGCAGAGAAGTGAAGAGGAGGAGATAACGGTGAAGAAACCATTATGAAAGGTGCCGACGCCGGCAATATCGCCGACGTCGGTCGACGGTTGACCGACATCGGTGGCTAAAAGGCCGAAGAAAAGGCTAAAAATAGCCTTTAATCCGTTTCCCAACCACCAGGTCAAATGAATGCGAGGATGAAACGGTCGACGGGGGTTAATTGGGTGAGTGGAGAGGTTGGAATGGGAGTCTTAGGCATTAAATGGCCATGTGGGGAATGAAGGGGATCCAAGGAGGGTATCCTAGGGTGGCGAGGTGGCAAGGAGAGGGAAAATGGACTTATTTAATTAAAAATAGATGATTATTTTCAATTAATAAGGCCTAGGTAGGTTAGGGATAGTCGAAGTGGCAAGGGACCAAGGGGAGAGAGGAAGACCAAGGGTTAGACACTTTTTAGGTGTCTACATTTGCCCCTTTTTGTCTTGTTGGTTGTTCTAGACGAACTGCAAGACAAAAACAAGAGGTGGTTGCCCCAGGTGAGGGATGATGTGGATTGCCCCGAAGTATGGATGAGGTATTCCCCCTCAAAGCGGGAGTCGAGGGAAGGAACCTGATGTCGGGTGCTGATTTGACAAAAAGTGGATGAGAAAGATGAAAAGTGAGTGAAAACGCTACAAAAGTCGTGATTGCGCGTATACCACATCACGGGACAGGTAGGGTCAAATTGTCGCATGTCGAGGGTCAGGGAGTGCCAAAATTGAAGTAACCGGGCCCCAGCATTTAGTTGTCTGCTGATCGGGTTACTCAATCTAAGCTAAAGCTCCAAATGGTCATCGTGTTCTAGGTATCCCAGGCTCAGGAAGTGCTCCTAGAAACACGAAAAAGCCACAAGTAGTAGGGATCAACTGGCTTGCGATCCTATACTTGCGAAGGGTCAAAAAAAAGTCTGCAGACAATTCTGCTAACCAGCCGTGAGGTAGCACACACGAAAAAACAACCAAGGCAACATTGGCTTGGAAGTAGTCGAAGGTCGAAGGAGATACGCATGATCTCCAATGGTCATTGGTCAAGGAGATGAATGGACGAAAGGATGTGGCCGAGCTAACCTCAGAAAACGTTATGTGATCTGAGTGCTGCCTACATAGCCCTTGTGTGAAGGGCCTTAGGCCAATGTAGTTCTCCCTAAAAGGGAGGAATGGTCAAAGACAATGATTGGTCTAAGTTGGTGGAGTTGAGTGTGATCAAAGTCACAGAAGAAAAGGTTTGTCCATCAAAGAGACGAACAAACGGGGGTGGTCGAGCTAACCTCAGAGGATGTGTTATCTGAGTGCTGCCTACATAGCCCTAGTCATAGGGCCTCAGACCAATGTAGTTCAGACGAATTGAGAAGATTGGTCGATGATTAGATGTGGTCAAGTGTCGAAATGATGAGGGTAAGATGAGGATAAAATGATGTTACAGATGGTGTATTCTGTAGAATTGGTCGAGAGTCTTTCATCCCTAGCAAGTTTCCATAGTCGTGATGGATGTATGCTAAAAATGAATGTAGGTCTATTTATGCTTCAGCAAGTATTGGTTTATGCTTAACATAAATTGGGTCTGGTTGATAGTTTCCATGTGTATTGGTGTCCATAGAAACTATGTGAAATGGACGAGGATGATGTCTGATGCCATGAGGATGAAAAATAGCTTGGTTTGAGTTGACAATTGATGTGGTTAAATGTGACCAAAGTGTAGAGAAGAAGTGAAAGGTGAATTGCTCTTTCATTGACAAGGACCAGAAAGGGAGCATAGATAGGGGTTATTAGAACAAAGGCCCCGTGTATGCGTTACGTCGTTGACCAGTGTTGTGTTAGAGCGGTAATCGAATCACTTTGACATTAAAGTGAGCTTGAAGTCCCTTGAGCAGGTAATAGGAGGAGGATAGGGTAACCCAGTTTAAGAGCAGGAATAACCTTGCCCCTTTTTATAGGAGACCCTGAGACAACTACAAGCCAAGTCCATGACTCATTTTTTTTTTTTTTTTTTGGGTGCAGACTGATCGATGCGAGAAGTCTACAGAGAGATGTCATTTGATTGGTGGTCATGTTGCGAAGCTGATCAATGCGGGAAGCTTCTAAGAAAGGTTGCTGTTTGTAGCAAGATTTAGTCATAGCCATCCTTCGAGAGAGTGGTCTATATTTTTGCTTGATATAATGTTTGAATAGCTGTCCTTCGAGGGATCAGTCTATTAGCTACAACAATGATAGTAAAGCTATCCTTCGAGGGAGCAGTCTATCTTTTTGATTTGATTTTGTGACCTTGGATTATGTTTTGACATCTTGATTTTTTGATTTTTTGATTTTGAGTCACGGACAAGACTGTAGAAGTTCAAGGACTCCCTTTTATTAGGACAAAGCATCCATGCATCATAAAAGGGTTGTAGAGGACTTGTTAAAGGGGAATAGGGTTGAAAGGAATGAGGATTAAGAGGATGAGGATTGCTCAAGGGACGAGCTCAAGTAAAACGTCAAGTGATCGAGCACTTGACTAACAGTAGAAATGGTCGAAGATGCAAGACAAAAAGGGGGGCTCAAGGTCTGATAAGTCCCTGGGCCATGCTAGTGCATTAAGGTCTGAGTCAATTAGAAGCAAACGTGCCCCAATTTGCCTCTTTCGAGATTGGTCAGGTGTTGATTGATGGATGTGAAGTTGGTTGACATTGTCGTTGGTTGGTTGAAAAAGGTTGAATGTTTGGTCGAGAGGTCTGGTTGATTGATATTTGGTTGAAGTTTGGTTGAGAATGGTCAAATAATTGGTTGGGGGTTAGGTTGATGGACACTTGGTCGAGATTTAAGATTAAATGAGTGATTGATATGTGGTAGAGACTGGGTTGAAAAGTTGGTCAAGGTTTGGATGAAGGATGAATTCCCCCAGCGGGTAGGGAGAATGTTTAAAAGATTGGTTAAGGTTAGTTGAGGTTTAGTGGTCAGATGGATGGTATTAATGTCGAATAAGGGGGTCAAAGGTGGAAAAGGGACCACAGTCTGGCGTGGGGATCCTGATTTAGGTGATGAGGTTGGAGAGGCATGAGTCGGGGTTGATGTTTTATCGAAAAGGTGGTCAAGAGGATCCTTGATGAGAAGGGAATCCTTTCTCCATTGTTGATGAATGACAGCTTTAAGAGTGCAACAACGCTCAGTGTCATATCCCAGAGTGTGATGATAGTGACAAAACTTAGAGTTGTCGAACCAAGAGGGTTTTGATCCGAGAGGTGATGGGTGAGGCGGTGTTGAAGGTTTATTGATGATGTGGTTGAAAAGAGAGGTGTCATTCTCCAAACATCGGCGAATGGCAACCTTGAGGGCACAACAATGTTCCGTGTCGTGTCCAGGCGTGCGATGATACGCACAAATGCAAGTGTGGTTGAACCAAGGTGGTTTAGGTCTGAGAGATTGATATTGTCTAAGAGGCGGGAGGTCGATACGAGATGACTGCAATAATTGTCGTAAGAGCAAGGCATATGAACCTGCTAACGGGTCGGGATGTTTTATTGCAGTGAGGGTTGGTGACGTTGGTTTGGGAGGCGAAAGAGGCATAGGTCGAGGGTTTGGAGGAGATGTATGTCTGATGGGTTGAGAGAGTAATAGAGGCGACTTGCCTCTATGAAGGATGGGAGTGGGAAGCACTCCTATTAAAGTGGATGGATGTGGGCCCAAGATTGAAGGTAATGACGAAGGTGGAGGAGGAGTTCTTCGGTGAGGTCTAGTAGCTTTCGTGTGTTTGGGTCGAGGGCCACTATTGTGTGAGGCGAGGTTAGATGTAGGTTTGGGTTTAGATGTGGATGGAGGTGAGTGAGATGTAGAAATCTCACGCAAAGGGCAAGAGGAAACCGTGACTGGGTCTTCCTCAGTTGAAATGGGTGGAGAGACTAGTTCTTCTCTTGGTGGAGAAGAAATAAGAGAGGGCGGCTCCTCAAGTGGGTAGAGGGCATGGATGATCGTGCCTTCTACTTGTAGTTGAGGAGTAGGCAAGGCAGGGTCTTCGAATGGAGGTGGGCTTAATGGCGTTGATGTGGTCAAAGCGTCCTCCAATACAAGAGAGGTAGATGGAGGACTAGTAGGAGAAGAAGGTTCTTCATCCTTTAATGGAAGAGGTTGGTCAAGGACAAGAGGCAAGATAGTGCTAATTGTGTGAATGTTATGGTCTAGGGGTTCATTGGTTGAAGTTTGGACGTTGTTTTGAGTAGGCGGATGATTCGGAAATGGTTGTTTGGAAATGTCGATATGTTGATTGGGTGGGGCGTTCGGGTTATCTAAAATAAGATCCCCCTTGTCGATCATGTCTTGGACGATGTTTTTGAAGGTTTGGCAGTTGTCGATGTCATGGCCTTGGACGCGATGAAAGGGACAGAAGTCGGCCTCCCTATACCATGTAGGGATGGATTTTGAAGGGTCAAATTGAGGTGGTCGGATTGGAGGGAGATTGAGGACCCCCTGCTTGAGTAGTTTTTCCAAAATGGAAGCGTATGGTTCTCCAAGTGGAGTGTAAGAACGCTGAATGTACCGTTGTTGGAATTGTTTGGTGATGCTGGAAGATGTCGAAGGTTGAGAGTAATTTGTTGTTGTCGAGGATGGTGATCTAACGACCACAGTATGGGCCACTCCTTTGGACTTGGAGTTGGTAGAAGAAGAAGGTCTGGAAGAAGAATGGTCAGTAGATTTTGCGTTGGTATTACACAATTTGACCTTATCTTCTTCAAGGGCGCGGAGTTCAAGCTTTCGAGCCATGATGAAAGCTTCGTCAAAAGTGTGGAATGTCTGAATCCGCAAGGTAGAAGAGATGTGTCTGGCACATGCTCGAGAGAAGAGCTCGATGAGCTCAGGTTGAGGCAAAGAGAAGGAGAGCTGATTGATCAGACCTCTCCAACGAGCGACAAAGTCGACTACAGATTCGTCGTCAAATTGCATGATGGAGTAAAGGTCTGTGATTGAGACTTGTTTGGTGATGTTGATTGAGAAATGGTCAAGAAATAGTTGGGCGAGTTGAATGAATGAAAAGATAGAGTGTCTGGCAAGAGAACTATACCAGTCAAGGGCTGGGCCAGAAAGCGACATAGGGAACGTGCGTAAAAGCAACGCATCGTCATGGGAAATAAGATAATAGGCATGTCTAAATGCCCGTAGATGTTGTTGTGGGTCTTCCTTACTCTGAAAGTGAGTGAATTTAGGAAGCTCCCAATGGTTAGGGTATGGTCGAATAGGGACGGAAGGATGGATGGGATCATTGCAAATTTGCTCATATGACAAAGTATTGCTTGAATCAGAAATGGAGGCTTCGAGACTGGACATTTTATCCATCAGCATCTTAATGATGTCTGCTGACGGATTGGCGGGTTGAGCGCCCCCTAGGTTGTAAGGTGCTTGGAAGAGGCTAGAGGAGGCGTGCGACGTAGTTGGTTGTACAATGTACGGATGACTAGTCGCAGGGGTAGAAGTGGAGGCTAAAGGTGGTTGCGTTATGAAGGTCGAAGGTATAAGTTGACTGGGCACCGCCAAAGGTGGTTGAATGGCGGCACTGGTAGAAAGATAGGTTGGCACTCCTACATTTGTGGGCGCAAGAGTATGAGGGGTCGAGACAATCAAGTTCTGATGTGATGTAAAACTTGGTTGAATTGTAGGTGGTTGAGGGGGTAATGGAACCCCGATGGAGGTCGGTCTAAAAATAGACAGGGAGGCCAAACTTTGCGTATTGGCCATGGTTGGGTTAATAGTTGAGGCGAAAGGCTGAGTCATAAAGGGTTGGGTGGCGAATGGTGTGGATGTCATCGCCACATCATCCGAAAGGTCTCGCATTGGGTTTCTCGCGAGATAGTTTTGGAGAGCTGCGGTGTTGAGGTCCAAGAATCTCTTGAAATCTTGGTCCCCTTCAGGGATGATAGGAATTTGAGTTGGGGTTAGGGTCGGGGTCGGTCCTGTAGGAGTTCTTTTAGTCTCTGAGTGGAACTCCATGATAGGACTGGTTAGGGACGAGGGAGCGTGGTCAAAAAGGAGGGTCAGGTACCAGAAACTATGTTCTTGCAGTTCCAGAAACTTAGAATGGAGTTTTTGACAGAGAAGGGACAGGTTTTAGGCTGCTGGTTTTGAAAGAAAAGGACAGTGACAGAGACCGACGTCGGTTTAAAAACCGATGTCGGTAAGGCAGATAGCCGACGTCGGTCAGATAATCGATGCCGGTAAGAGAGGAAAGCCGACGTCGGTGACAGAACCGATGTCGGTGACTGTGTTTTCCAGAGAACCAAAAGATTTTAAGATTCTTGGAAAAACAATGAAGAAAGCGTCCTCACTCACTCAAACAAACAGATGAGAAGAGAAAAACAGAGAGAGACAGACAAGCCTAAGCGATAAATCCTAAGAATTAACTTTAGAATTTTATAGCTTATGCCTTAGATGAATGTTTAGGGAGATTGGCTGTAAAAAGGGTCCTAGAAGAGGCAGTCTAGAGCTGGTTTCGGGTCTTGTTTTAGGTGCTAAGGAGCAAGCTCCCCTCACTTCACGATTCCAGTGGTTAGCTGGTCTCGCTTAGCCAAGATATACCTCGCCTAGAGTTTATCCTCCGCCAGAGAACGGAGTGGGCTTCCCCCTTGGTGATGAAATCCAAGTAGGGTCACCGGGACGGGTAAGGTATCCGCTGGGGGATGAAATCCCAGTCGGGCCTTGTCTCAAGTAAGTTTTATGTTCGTTTTAGTGCATGTGGTTCGGTAGTGTAACATCAAGTGTCTACGGTTTATTCAATATGCGGATTTAAGTTACTAGATGTGGACTAATGCAAGCACAAGCAGAAATGAAAGTGCAATACGTTTTAAGCCCAAGTCGAAATGTGAGATTTTTTATGAAGACAAGTTTGAAAAAGGGTTGAGAGTATGATGTTGGACTAGTCTAGAAATGCAAGGAAGAAAGATTCGTTTTAGTCCTGCTTATAGTGTCATTGAGAAGAAAAGAAGGAGGAGAAAAGGTAAGAACCTAATGCTCATAAATGAATGAAGAAGAAAAGGAACCCAGGAGGAACCTAGGGTCCCACCGGGCGTGCCAGAATGTTTCTATCGCTAATTTTGCTTTTCAGATTATAAAGAGAGAAGAAACTAAAGAGATAATGGTTAAGGCATGAAGTACCTGGATATAGTCTGCGCACCGTAATCTAGACGTTTGTGGGCACCCCTCTTTGGCTGTGGAGGAATGACACCTAGAAAACTTAGACAAAAAGGCGTTAGATGAATAGATGGTGGGTTGCCAAGCGAAAGCTTGTTCCCAGAAGTATGAGGACTTCCTTAAGGGAGGTCAACCCACTATTTTGATAAAAGATAAATGACTGGTAAATGACAGAATGCTAAAATAGACTGAAATGATAGCAAACTGAAAGAGAAAAGGAAGCAAAGGCTTACCTGGAAGAAGCTGTCGGCTTGGTCACAGTCTCTGGCGTCGGTGGTCAAAGATGCCGACGTCGGTTATGTTGCCGACGTCGGTCGGGGTAATGACCGCCGTCGGTCGGGGCAATAGGCTTGGACGGGGTTTAGGCAGGGTCTGGTCGAGTCTGGACAGAGTCTGGTCCGGGCTTGGTCTGTGGATGGGTCTGTGGACGTACAAAATGGTCTGGGAGAGTCTGGGATAATGGACAAAATGTCGAAAAGGGCCAGAGAGATAAAGGACGCTGATCGGGGAGATAGGGATCCGGGTCTGCCTGGTTTGGTTAGCAGTCTGGGTTGGGGAAAAGAAGCGCTAAATCTAGTTTAGAAGCAGATGACCAGAAAGCATAAAGAAAACAAACAGAGTACTTACCTGTGCCCTGCTGAAGAAGGTGTTGATCTTGTTGCTGATGATGCCGGATGTGAAGCCTGTTGCTGATGAAGAATCCCTATTGTTTACTTGCAGAAGATTGCTATGTACCTGAGGGAGAGAGTCAGATTGATTGGCAGAGAGGTCAAGTGAAAAGGACGGATACCAGGGTCTAATGCAAAGATTCAAGAAGCAGGATGCCAGGGAGCAACGCAGAGAATCGAAGAGGAGGAGATAACGGTGAAGAAACCATTATGAAAGGTGCCGACGCCGGCAATATCGCCGACGTCAGTCGATGGTTGACCGACGTCGACAGCTAAAAGGCTGGAGAAAAGGCTAAAAATAGCCTTTAATCCGTTTCCCAACCGCCAGGTCAAATGAATGCGAGGATGAAACGGTCGACGGGGGTTAATTGGGCGAGTGGAGAGGTTGGAATGGGAGTCTTAGGCATTAAATGGCCATGTGGGGAATGAAGGGGATCCAAGGAGGGTATCCTAGGGTGGCGAGGTGGCAAGGAGAGGGAAAATGGACTTATTTAATTAAAAATAGATGATTATTTTCAATTAATAAGACCTAGGTAGGTTAGGGATAGTCGAAGTGGCAAGGGACCAAGGGGAGAGAGGAAGACCAAGGGTTAGACACTTTTTAGGTGTCTACAGGTCATACCTGGTTTCATAAAATGAAAGTGTAAATTTCAAATCATACCTCACTCAAAACCCATGACCACTTATCCCATTAAGCAACAATAATTTACAATTCATTTTAGCAATATTTTTCTACTTTTACACTTTTAATTAATGCAAAAACAAAATTTAAGCAAAAGATCATACCATAAAATTATTCAAATAAAAAATTATATTTCTATTTGAATAAAATACCTACACAACAAGAATATTATGCATCAAATCATTACTGAACATAAAATAGCCTTGGTATCCCATTTGTAAGGTACATGCACATTATTTGACCACTTTGTTTACATTACGCTTGCAACATGGCATACATTCCATGAAATTTTACATATTTTATATCCTAACATTGAAATGTTTATACAATTTACATATATATTAATGGGAAAAAGGGCCCCACTAATTGCCATGAAAAACAACAAACAAGCATAAAAAATGTATTCTAAGAATGATATCAATAGCTTCAATATATTTGTATAGAAATTCACAACTACAATACATTAGTACTTTTTAATCTTCATAGATATATGATTTCATATTTTTTTTAACAAATTGTGAAATACGACTATTTTTTCCATTATACTCTAATTTTATTGGATCTCATAAAAAATGATAACTAAATTTACAAACAACCTATTTAGGGAAAAATCATGCAATAACAAAGCATGCTTCAATGTTTTTTCAATGATGGTTTATTTGATGGGTTTTTCTATCAGTTTACATAATGCATTGCTTTCGATGATAATATTCATATCATATATATTGACATGTAAAAAATATTTGTATTTGTCTCGATGATATTCTCACTATAAATACAATTGTATGTAACATCCCCACTCATCTATGCTACAAAATCTAGGTACTATATCTACAACGTAGCCCTTGTTTTATAAGTTTCAAAAATAGAGAAACAAAAACTACTTATATATAAACAATAGGGAACCGTATCATTAATATCCTATCAAATACAAAGGTCTTTAAAATACTTGAAGGCATAAATACTAGTTGCCAAAACAAAATGTTTATTGAAAAATATAAAGAAAAGTTGGGCAGAATTTGAAATGGAAGAAATCAATTTGTATAGGTGATGAAAATAAAAAGATTAATATGAAATTTATAAGTTTTAAGTGAAAAATCAATATTGATTTATATAGAAATAAATTAAAAAATATATAATAGATTTTTAATTTTTCATTTATATATAAAATAAAATAAAATTAATTTTTATATATTTATTGGGTTAAATTTATAATTTGTTAATTTTATTAGTTAATTTAAATTAAGCTATAATTTAATTATGTCATTAATATTTTAAGTTAAGAGATTAAGTTAAATATATTTAATTTATATATAGAGAGAATTGACATTTTGATTGAGGTTACAAAGGAAGTACTCAATTATTCAATTTAGCTATGAAAAATAAGTTGAGAAATGTGTTATCGAGGAATAAAAAAATAAATGGAAAAATATCTCTCACACAATGTTTGTTCACAAATTATTAATTCACAAGTTTTTTAAATAAAATTAAATAGTAATTTAATTTTTTACAAACAATTATAACTATTTAATAAATATCTATTTCAATATTATTGTTTAAGATATTTTAAATAAAATAATATTGAAAAAAAGGAAAATACGAGTACAAAGATAAGTGAAAGTATTTGAAAGATAATTTTTAAATGATCCAACTAAAGAACAAGTGTTAAAATCTTGACCAATAATTTTTGTTTATATCATGAGTTTATTTGAAAGATCTCAATATGACATCTATATATTGTGTATTTTAATATTAGTTTAGAATAAATATTTTTAAATAGTCAAATTAAATTAAATGAAAGTTTAGAAGACTATTAAAAATACAAAATAAATTTATTTTATTAAAAATAATAATAATAAATACATAAATAAGGTTTTCATATTTTTATTTAGTTTATTTCAGAGTGGACTAATTTTTTTGTGTCCTTACTTTCATAAGAAAACATATATTCAAAATTTTAGGAGACATATTACATGACCAACAAGGTCACAGACTTTTTTATGCAATACAAATGTTAACAATAACATTAAAAGAAACATCATTGATGGAAAAATTTGTTTTCTAGAAATGACATTAAAAAATATATTATTAATGTTTGTCTAGATCAACTTATAGTTAATGAATTTTTAGGGTTAGAATTCCTTAATTGTGGGTGCGAGTGTAAAATAATTATATCATAAAATAATGAGAATGTAAATATAAAGAGTGAGAGGGAAATGGAAATAGGAATGATAGTGGCTATCTGACCCAAGCTACCACATGGAGCCAAGTGTTGCCTACATATGCTATGTGGACCTCATGCAAATGTAATTCTCCAAGAAATGGGAGTGAATTTAATGGATAACATTAGTGATTCAAGTGATCATTGTAGAATGAAAGACACCCACCCAAGACATAGGCAAACACCTAAGTGAATGGAATCATTAAAATTATGTTCGAATGATTAGAATTAATGGGATGTGATAGATAGGTCATGATTTGGATAAGAGATTTCCCACCCATGAGATGTTAAAGGAAAAGGGTAGACTTATCCACATGCACTTAGATAGTGCCACCTATAACAAGACCAAGAGGCAAATTCACTGGTGAATAGAATGACAAATTATGTAAAGGTTTTGTGGGACTTTTTTGAATGATATGATTTTTAAGAATTTTGTAAATTTTAAATGTTTTTGGGTTTTTATAGAATATGTTACAGAAACACAAAAAAATGTATAAGTAACCGTCTATCAAAAGGAAAAATAACCTTAGGTAGGGGCTCAAACAACAACTCACCCAACTACAATGGGGACTCAAGATGCAAAGGGAATACCCTTATATAATAAAAAATTAAGCAAAGGAAGTGATACAGAATGGTTAACAGGATTGGATAGAGTTAAAAAGGAGCTCTTAAAGGACTACCAAAAAATAAAACCATGTTGAAGTAGTACTTTGATATTATAATTACAAAGATGCACCAATGATGACCAAATCTAAACTACTTCTTGAAAATTTCTTCTAAATTCTTATTTAGTACATGCAGGTCATAATCAAGATTACGAATGGAATAGGATAGAGGGAAGGACAAGAACTGATGAACAAATATAAAATGGAGAACTGCATATGGTTTGGCTTCCCTCTTCAAAGTATTAGATATATAGGTAGAAATCAGCCAATCATCGGGGAGTGGTTTGAGTCAGCGCAACCTACATGCTTCCCCCTTTTATAAACTAGAACCTAGTGTCAAAATTGGACCTAAAGTTTTAAATACAAGGAGACAAGTTTATAGAATTATGCACATAGAGACAACTTGAAATCAAGCATAATGGCTTATACAAAACTAGAGGAGCGAACCTCATCCATATGAAACTATTATATCTAAAAAATAACATCAATTGATATCATCCAAAGGATAATGAACTCATCTCAGCACATCTTGAAACTTAGATCCTAATCCAAACAACTTAGACTCTAGTTTATGGCCTCCCTGACTTTTGCATTGGGTCTTAGACATGTCTAATACAATAAAATGATAAGTATTTTAATCCTCTTAGCATTTTTTATAAATATTAAGTGTAATTTTAAATCAATTTCTGCTATTAAAATTTATATTTGTGCTTAATTATCATATATCATATAATCTAAATTAGTTAATTTTTTTTATCTTATTAAATCCTATTAATAAAATTAAGATAAAATATTTATACATAGTAAATATAATTAACTTATTTTACAAGCTTATTTGGATAAGATTGATCTTCTTATACATATTACGCAACAATATGTCCAATCATTAAATTAAATAAGTATAATCAAATCAATACAATTTATCCCTCAAACCAAAATCATTTCATCATAGAAATATAACTTATAATTTAAACCCAAATCATATCATTACATAGATAAATTTTATCCCCTAAACCCAAACTATTTCAATGATAATAAGTAATTAAAATGTAACTATTCCCTCAAACCTCATTGATAATGGCATTAATATCAAAGAAAATAATGGTATATAGCATGGTATGTTTTATGCGTAGGAAAAAGCTTAGTCCATTTACTATGTCATTTTTTGTACCGACATCTTTCTAGGACAACAATGTCATTTTTACATGTATTTTAGTTTTTTATTATTATTATTATTATTATTATTATTATTATTATTATTATTATTATTATTATTATTATTATTATTATTATTATTATTATTATTATTATTAAAGTATAAACAATAAGGGTCTAGTTAACTTCATATAGATTTTTGATTTAAGTGGAAAAGACGGTGATATGATGGCTGCGAGTGGTAGACTGTTGTAGGGTGACCAGAATGGCACCCCCAGGAATGAGCGGCCATTGCCTGGGGAGTCAGCGCAGGAGGGTGACAGGACTTTTGTGGCAGAGAGCTCTAAGCTCAAGAAAGTCAATGGCTATTTACCTAGAAGCCAAGAGCATTTGGTTCTGGTATTATCCCCAGATTCAGTGAAGGAGGAGGTCGAATATTTGTCTGCTCATACCCTTATTTGCAAATTTTTGGGCATTCATATTTCGTTAGCAGCTCTAAAAGCCTGGATCAGGCAGACTTGGCAGATTGACAGGGATTTTGACATTTTGCTCATCGGAAATAGTTATTTCATGGTGAATTTATCCTCTATTGTGGACCAGAATAGGATTTTTGAAGGGGGCCCGTACTTCTACGATCGAATTGGACTTTTCCTGAAACCCTGGCACACAAGGTTTAATTCGGTAGATGATCTTCCAGCCTATGTTCTTGTCTGGATTCAGCTACTGAGATTGCCCCTAGAGTTCTGGCGTGAGGATATCCTCTACCAATTAGCGGCTATGCTTGGAACACCAATGGAAATAGCGCACCAAACACTGGACATAAAGGTAATTTCGTATGCCCGCATTTGCATCAAAATTAATCTAAATAATCCACTCCCAGATTCTCTTGAGATCTGTCTGGGAAGCTCCTCATGGATTCAGCCACTAGATTACAAAGCTATTCCATTCCGTTGCTACATTTGTCATGTCTATGGCCATTTGCATAGGCAGTGTCTGCAGGCGATTAGAGACTCTGCTCCTCATGGAGAAGGGTCTAGAACTCAGATGGCCAATAATGTCAGAGGTGCTAGACGGCTAAATCACAGTGTGAAGCATCAAGATCACGTAGATGACATGAGTAAAGGAAAAAATCCTCTCTTCCCAGCAAGTACACAGCAAGGCGCAAATGGCTCTAGGGGTCCTGATAAGGATGGATTTACCACAGTTAGGCACCACATGAAGAATCATGGGCTGAAGAAGACAAATTTTGACAGACAGATTGAGGTAGAATTTAATCAATTTAAAGTCTTGGACAATATGAACATAGAGGATTACATTCTAAATTTGCTACAGACGGAAGAAGAAGTGACAATGGAACAACTCACCCCAGGTGATGATTCTCTAGCTTTGGTAACTTAGATGACCCAGGAGTTAGACTGTGACATGCAGGAAGCTTCCATCACAGACATGCTTGTTACAGGGGACAAGGGGGTTCACTGGGCTGATCTGGCTAAGGAGATGGAAGCACCCAAAAATGACAAGGGCTCATCCTCAAGCCTTGGTCTTATGCATAGACCCTTCAAGAAGGCTACCATTTCCAATCCCTCTCAAGCTAGGCACATAAAGGACCAGGAGCAGCTTAAACTTACAGGGGATCTTCTAGTAGAGGCGGGGCATGTTAAACCCATAGATGAACATTTTTCATCGGTTACCCAATGATTGTCCTTTCTTGGAATGTGAGGGGTTTGAATAGTTCTCCCTGACAAAAAGCTATGTATAAACTAGTAAGTGCTAATTCTCCTGATATCCTTTGTATTCAGGAGACTAAATTTTTTGTGGACTCATGGTTTTCTTGTATGAAAATTTTTTGGTATTGTAGTCATAGCCAATGTGTTGGGGCATCTGGTTATTTCGGTGGGCTGGCCATCTGTTGGAATTCAGAGAACATAACACCTCTTTGCTGGTTGGCTAGTAGTTTAGCTCTTACAATGACTGCTGCTTCTAAGGAATCAGGTGAAATCATTCTTGTTACCAATGTCTACGCCCCTGTAGATCTTCCTAGATAGCAAAAAGTATGGGACCATGTTCGGTATATTAGGAGCTGCCATCCGTATTTGCCCTGGATTTTGATTGGGGACTTCAATGCTGTCCTCAGCATGGAAGAGAAGAGGGGAGGACTGGCCCATTTGGGGCCTTCATCAGAGATCTTCTGGCACAATATTGACCTTCTGTGCCTCTCAGACATCAGACCTCTCAACGACATCTTTACCTAGAGTAATAGGAGAAGTGGTGAGGCTAGTATCTTAGAGCACCTTGATAGATTTCTGGTGTCCTGCTACTGGCAATCTAGTGCCACTTCCCTTGCTTCAGAAATACTTGATTGGGGGGGTTCGGATCATTGGCCGATTAAGCTATATACTAACCACATTCCTGGACCAAGGAAGCCCCCATTAAGTTTCAACTCATGTGGCTCAGAGAGCCCTCCCTTCATGATTTAATGGTGAAGTGGTGGAGACAGGGAGGACCTAGCTATGGAACCGCTATGTTCTCTTTCGCCAAAAAACTCTAGTATGTCAAGGGGAGGTTGAAGTATTAGAATTTTGACAGCTTCAAGAATCTCCATACTAAGAGGGAAGAAAGCTCAAGATCAACTGGATGGGATTACTAGGCAGATTAGAGACCATGGCCTCTCTGAGGAGCTCCAGTTGGCTGAGTCCCAAGCGGTGAAAGAGCTTATAGAGTGGGACCTCAGAGAAGAGATCTTCTGGAAGTAGAAGGCATGCATCGATTGGCTCCAGGAAGGAGACAGGAACATTGCCTTCTTCCACAAGTCTATTCAAGCAAGGCATAATAGAAGCTACATTTCCCACTTGGTGTGCCCAGATGGGGAGTGGCTGAATTCTCCTCAGGACATATCCAGAGCAGTGGTCTGCTACTTTTCTAGTCTTTTTTTGAAAGCCCTGCATCCACCCGAGATAGCAGAAAATATAGTGCTATCCTGCATCCCCTCTGTGGTGAATCTAGGGCTAAATGAGTATCTTATGCGGCCTATAGAAAGGACTGAAGTGGAGGCAGTGGTCTTCAGCATGAAAAGAGGTAAAGCACCTAGGCCAGATGGATTTCTAGTGGAATTTTATCAGGACTTCTAGGATGTCATCAAGCAGGATATCTTTGAGGTGATACAAGAATCCTATTCCAATAAAGAAATGTTGAAGGCATTGAATGCCACCTTCCTGGTCTTAATCTCGAAGAAAGAGCAGGCAGATCAGCTGGACCACTTTAGGCTTATTGCACTTTGCAATGTGGTATACAAAATTATCACTAAGCTCTTAGCAAAAAGGCTCAAAAGATGCCTCCCTTTGATTGTTTCAGAGGAACAGGGGGGCTTTGTTGTTGGCAAGCAGATTCTTGACGAGGTGGTCATTGCATCAGAAGCCATTCATTCTATGAGCACTTCCCAAGAGGAGGCCATGTTCATCAAGCTCGACTTATCAAAGGCCTATGACAGGACCAACTGGAGATTCTTGGAAAAAATCATGTTGGCCTTTGGCTTCAGCCTGACATGGATTCAATGCGTGCTTAGCTATGTTACCACGCCTTCCTAATCGGTCCTCATCAATGGGTAGCCCATTGAGCTTTTTGGGGCAGTGAGAGGCCTTCACCAAGGAGATCCACTTTCCCCTTATTTATTTATCATTCTGGCTGAAGGATTGGGCCGGCTTACAAAATTTTAGGTTTCTCAGAATATTGTATAGGGGTGGCAGTGGGGAAATGGCTTAATCACGTCCCATCTTCAGTTTGTTGATGATACCATCCTGGCTGGGAAAGCGCATATTCGGGAGGAAGAAGCTTTCTGTGATACCCTTGACATGTACATGGATGCTACTGGGCAGAAAATCAATGACCATAAATCCTCTATTTTTTTCTTTAATACACTTGGTCCTATATAGAGGAGAATAGTGGCTATCCTGAGATTTCAAATTCAAGTGCTCCTAGTTATTTATTTGGGCATTCCCATTATGGTTGGTAGGCAGCCATGGCTGTTTTGGTAGAATGTTTTAGATAGACTGAGGCAAAAAGTGAGTCACTAGACTCACAGATGGCTCTCCACTGCTGGGAGAGTTACACTGCTGCAATCGGTGATTTAAGCTCTTCCTGTTTATCGATGCTTGGTCCAGGCTACTCCAATTTATTTTCTCAAGGAATTCGATGCCCTTTACCACCAGTTCCTTTAGAGTGGTAACCTGCGAAGCACCAAATGGAGTCTAATCAAGTGGGATACTATTTTTCAGCCAAAGAAAGATGGGGGACTTGGTTTACGTTCTGCCATCTTGGCGAGCCATGCCTTGGCTACCAAACTATACTGGAGATGATGTGCTAATCAGTCCTAACTATGGGCTCACATCCTGGCTGGTAAGTACTTTTCGAGGGTGGATCCCTCTATCATTGTATAGATGCCTCTTGAGGGGGTGGGTCCATGATTTGGCATACCCTCAAAGGTGGAGCTCAATTGATTAAATGCAGCCTGTTCTAGATTTGCAAGACCAGAGAACACGATCTCTTTTGGGAAGAATCATGGGATGGGTCACCCCTGCTCTTGTCTTCCCACTTGCATTTGCAGTCATTATATGATGTCTTTCAAGTAGCTGGATGGACTAATGTGGCCCACTACAAGGAGGAGTACAACATGGGTTTGGCCACTGGCTTCATATGGAAAAACTCTTCAGACTGGCCGTCAGGTGGATCTTAGGAGAACAGGTTGGAGCTAGCTCAGTTATTAGCTTTTAGACATTACAACTCTCTTCCAGGTTAGGATGTGCTTGCTTGGGGAGGGGGTTCTATTGGAAGCTATTTGGTCTCGATGGGGTATCAGGTCCTGCTTAAGCAAGTGTATGGGGAAGCAAATTTCCTTTGGGAGTTACTTGGCCCAAATGCTGTTTCTTCTTGTGGATGCTTGTCTATAATAGGTGCCTCATGTGGGACAACTTGTGCAAACACTGCTTTCAGGGACCTTCCAGGTGTGTGCTCTACTGTAGGGAGGAGGAAATAGGGTTGCATCTTTTCTTTCTCTATTCTTTTTCCAAGAGTATTTGGCATAGATGGTGGGATGCATGGAGAAGACCCTGCTGCCACGCCTCCTCTTTAGCTAATTTTTGGAATTGGTTGAGCATCCCTAAATCCAAAGCACCTGTTCTTTAGGTTGCCTAGCTTGCTGGACCTGCTTTCATATTATGGAATGTTTGGATTGAACACAATAGACAAATCTTCTGTGTCGAATAGAGGAATAGTGGTGCCATTTGGGAGAAGGTCTGAGTTTCTTTGTAGGAGTCGTTGGCTGTGAAGGGATTTTGAGTGGATGGGCTGGGGGATGACGAGTCTGGCATTCTCTCCAACATTGCTGGTAACCTGTCGATCGCTCCATCCACCGCTCCTTCTTTATGCTCTTGGAACAGAGCTAGATAGGTGAACAAATCGGTGTGGAGAAGGGGTCGATGGATGCCCCCTTTACCTGGAACATTGAAAATTAACACCGATGGCTCCTCGAGAGGAAACCCAGGGGAAGCAGGTATTGGTGGAGTTGGCCGTGATAGTTCAGGAAATATTCAATTCATTTTCTCTGTCTATAAGGGATGGCATTCCAATAATTACATGGAGGCGATCGCTATCCTTCAGGGGATGCAACAATGCTGTCAACAAGGCTGGCAGAATATTATTTGTGAGTCAGACTCCCAGGTTGTCATTGATTTGTTAAGTAATCATAATTTTGATAGTGCTGAGTGGTGTTTGGCGGTGGTTGCTTAACAGGTCCTCCAGTTAAGTACTGTGATGGATTCGGTGAGTTTCATGCATATTCCTCACGAATGGAATGGGGTTGCTGACTGTTTGGCCAAATGGGCCTTCGAGCAAGGGCCTCAATGGGAAATTTTAGATTATAGCTTGCTGCCTCCGAACTTCTCCCAGAAGCTGAGTCTTCTGGTCGAGCAGGACAAGGCTGTGTAATGTGTAATGTTTCTGGCTTTTTCTATTTCGGAATAAATTTTTACCCCAGTTAGTTAAAAAAAAGTATAAACAATAAAAAAAATGAATCAAATAAAACCACCACTTGACATAATTGACTATGAGTTATTTTGGTTGTCACATAGTTGTTCTTAACAAGAAAAAGCAGACTGACTCTTTTAAACATGTTACCCAGTTTCTACACTCTATAAGTTTCAAAAGCATAGAAACAAAAACTACTTATATATAAACATCAAGGAAACAAATACTTGAATGCGTAAATAGTTGTCAAAACAAAATGTTTATCGATAAATGCAAAGAAAAGTTGGGCAGATTTTGAAATGGAAGAAATCAATTTGTAAATGTGATGAAAATAAATAGATTAATATGGAATTAATATGTTTTAATAAAAAAAATTAATATTGGTTTATAGTAATAAGTTAAAAAATATATAATAAATTTTTAATTTATATATAAATAAAATTAATTTATATATATTTATTTGGTTAAAGTTATAATATATTAATTTTATTAGTTAATTTAATTTAAATTAAATTATAATTTAATTGTATTATTAATTTTTTAAATTAAGAAATTAAGTTAAATTTATTTAATTTTTATATTTTATATAGAGAGAATTGATATATTGATTGAGGTTACAAGAAAGTATTAAATTCATTTAATTATTCAATTCAATTGTTAAAAATAAATTGAGAAATGTGTTATCAAGGAATAATAAAAAAAAAAATATATATATAACACATAAAAAAATATAACACATGCACATCCCCCCCTCTCTCTATAGTTTTTTCACAAATTATTAATTTAAAAGTTTTTAAAATAAAATTAAATAGTAATTTAATTTTCTATAAATAATTATAACTATTTATTAAATATTTATAAAACTATTATTGTGTAAGAAATTTTAACTGAAAAAATATTGAAATAAAAGAAAAATGTGAATACAAAAGACAAGGGAAAGTATTTAAAGTAACATTTTAAAATGATCCAACTAAAGAATAAGTGTTAACATCTTAACCGATAATTTTGTTTAAATCATAAGTTTATAGGAAATATCTTAATATGACATTTATATATTATATATTTTAAAATCAATTTAACATAAACATTGTTAAATAGTCAAATTAAATAGAGTGAAATTATAAAAAACTATTAAAAATAAAAAGAAATTAATTTTATATAAAATTGATAATAATAAATACATAAATAATTTTTTTATATTTTTATTTAATCTATTTTAGAATGAACTAAATTTGTATAATTTTTTACTTTTATTATATATATATATATATATATATATATATATATATATATATAAAACATAATGATTAAGATCTAGACTTCTTTATACAATAAAAATGTTAACAATAATACTTTTAAAAAACATCAATGATTGACTAATTTGTTTTCCAAAAATTACACATAAAAAATGTATTAGCAATGCTTGTCTAGATCAACTTATAACTAATGAAATTTCAAGGTTAGAACACCTTAATTATACATATACATATACATATACATATTATTAATTTATAAGTTTTCTAAATAAAATTAAATAATAATTTAATTTTATATAAATAATTATAATTATTTATTAAATATCTATAAAATTACTATTAAGATTTTTTAACTAAAATAATATTGAAAAAAGAGAAAAATGTGAGTACTAAAGACAAATGAAAGTATTTAAAGTAGCATTTTGAAATGATCCAACTAAAAAATAAGTGTTAACATCTTAACCAATATTTTTTGTTTAAATCACAAGTTTATATGAAATATCTTAATATGGTATTTATATATTGTATGTTTTAAGATGAATTTAACATAGATATTGTTAAATAGTCAAATTAAATAGAGTGAAATTATAAAAGACTATTACAAATAAAAATAGATTAATTTTATATAAAATTGATAATAATAAATATATAAATAGAATTTTTACATTTTTATTTAATCTATTTTAGAATGGATTAAAATTATGTAATTCTTTACTTTTATTTTATATATATACTAAATTTTAGAAGACATATTACATAATCAATAAAATGTAGATTTCTTTATGAAATAAAAATGTTAACAATAACACTTTAAAAAAATCAATAATGGAATAATGTGTTTTTCAAAAATTATATTAAAAAAATATATTAACAATACTTCTATAACTAAAGAAATTTCATGATTAAAACGCCTTAATTATAGCTGTAATAGCGTGTAGACTTCTTTATGCAATAAAAATGTTAATAATAATACTTTTGAAAAACAATAATGATGGACTAATTTGTTTTCCAAAAAATATATTAAAAAATGTATTGGCAATGCTTGTATGACTAATGAAATTTCAGGCTATATGACCACCTTTAGTGAAACGATATTCAATTGAAAATGAAAAATAGTTTGAATACGTTGAACCCAAAGGTCTCCATCTACGTCATGTTTGTTATCCATGTGCGTGTTACACACCATAAATTTGTAAAATTTGAAAAATTGCCAAAGAAAGTTGGGTAGAAATTGAAATGGCAGAAATCAATTTGCATACGTAAGGGGAAAAAATTAAGATTGACATGGAATTATTAAGTTCAAGTAAAGAATCAATATTGATTTATAGAGATAAGTTGACTTTAAATGATATTGAAAAAGAGATGACGGGTAGAATGGATAAACTTTGTTTAAATATGAAGCGTTTAAAAAAATTCCATAATGAATAGAAGAAGAATTTTTTATAGATGAAGGGTGAAAGTATGATAATCAATTTGTAAAATGTAAAAATGTAAAAAAGAAAATTGAGCAAAAATGAAAGTTGGACAAAAATTGAAATGGCAGAAATCAATTTGCATGTGTAATAGAAAAAAGAAAAAGATTGATTTATAGAAATAAATTCATTTTAAATGACATTGAAAAGGATATGATGGGCAGAATGGATATACATGGTCAAATATGAAGCACTTAAAAAGGATTTAAAAAATTTAGTAATGAATAGGAGAAGATTTTTTCATAGATAAAGGGTGAAAGTATGATAATCAATTTGAAAAATGTAAAAAGAAATTGGTCAAAAATTGAAATGGAAGAAATCAATTTGCATGTGTAATAAAAAAAAAAAAAAGATTAATTTATAAAAATAAGTTGACTCTAAACGACATTGAAAAGGAGATGACAGGTAGAATAGATAAACTTGGCCAAATATGAAGGGCTTTAAAAATTCAGTAATGAATAGGAGAAGAAAATTTTCAAAGGTGAAAGTATCATAATATGATTCATAATATTTATGTCTAAAAAATATTTAAAACAAAGAAAAATGTAAGTAGAAAATATAAATGAGAGTAATTAAAGTTATATTTTGAGATGATGTAATTTGTCTAACTAATTATTAATGGAAGATCAAATGTTTATGTCTCATTCATAATTTTTGTTTAGATCATATGAATTTATACTTAAAAATATTAATATTACATCTATCTATTATGTCTTTTAAAGTCAATTTGGTATATAAATTGTTTAAATAATCAAATTGAATGAAAATATAAAAGATTAAATTAAAAATAAAAATAATATTAATTTTATATTAAATTGATGATAGTTATAATAAATAATAAATTAATAATTTTATTAATATGAAAAGTATGTATTATAATATTTAAGAATGGATATAAAGTTATTAAATTTAATAATTTTTAGAGAAATAATAATGTGTTGGAGTTTAAAATATTTTTTAAAAATAATAAAAATATATTTTAAAACTTAATAAATAAATTAAATTAAATAAATTAATATAATAACTATTGAGATTTTTATAATGATAATGTGTATTCAATTTTAAAGAGACATGTTATATGATCATATTCAATTTTAGAAGTAGATGAATAAAACCAAATGCTTCACAATGAAAAAACAACATTATTTATATATATATATATATATATATATATATATATATATATATATATATATATATATATATATATATATATATATATATATATATATATATATATATCTAAATCAACCCATACCTAAATCAACCCATACCTAATAAAATTTGAGGTCTAAAACTCCTTAGTTATGAGTGTGATAGACTATATGCCCACTTGTTTAGAATGAAAATATACATATAATTGATTTATATTACGAAGATTTTTAATAATTTGATCTAAATATTTAAGAAATGGGAATGTTCCTTCTTTCCTTACTAAAATAACTTTTTTGACTAATACATCAAAGTCAGTGCAAACATGAATTATTGGAATTATTTCCCATCCATCGGTCTCATGAAAAAGACAGTTTTGTGGACGTGACCAACTTTATGGACATTGAGCTGCTTCCCACAAAGAGACGTGATCAACTCTATCTTGCCAATGGATTTGAGAAAACTTGTGTTATTTTTGAATGAAGTTTACATTAAGATAAGAAATAAGAAACGGTATTAATGCTTAAGAAGGTCAAAATTAGCTTATAGGAATAGAAAAGTAAATTCTGAAAAAAGTATTAAGGTTCATTATACCTACTAGATTGTACTCTTGCATTCTATGCAGGCCTGGAAATAGACGATCTGGAGCCTTCAGGTCGTATACCGTGGTCAATAATTTGGAGAGGCCGTAACTATTTACATGAATCTCTAAATTTTATTAATAATTTTTATTTATTTTATATGTAAATGAATTTTAGGTTTTATTTTTTTATTAAAAAAATTTAAATTATTTTATTATATATGTAAAAAGATAAGTTATCAAAAAAATTTATAATTATTAAGTATATTTAATTTGAATTTTTTGATTTGGTTTATGAATGTGAATGCAATTTTATTAAATTTAAAAGAAAATACAAATTATTTGGAAATATATGAAAATAAATTGTTATTTTATTTATCTTTATTTAAAAAATATGTAAAAATAAATCATGTTTTTTTATGTTTCATAGATCTCCTCATATTTATAATCTAAAAATTAATTAAAAATATATAAAAATAGATTATTATTTTCTTTAAATTTATTTGTAAAATATGTAAAAATAAATTATATCTTTTCAAGTTTCATAAATTTTCCTATATTTATAATCTAATTTAAGGGGTTTCTTAAGATGAAACAAAATAAATGAAAAAGTAAAGAGAAGGATTTAAAGATCAAAATAAATACATCTACAATTAATTAAGTGTGTGCAAACTTGAAGTAAATAATTTAAATTGATATATTTTTTAAAATTCTATTAAAAAAAGTCAAACATCTTTAATCCTCATAAATTATGAAGGTTACAAGAATCTCTTTGTATTTATGTTGCATATAAAAAGACAGCTACTACTCCCTTTTTTGAACAAATATGTTTTATTTTTGAATTGATGCATGTATTTTACTCAAAAATTGTAATATACTCAAATTATAGAGATTAATTAGAGATTTAGTAAAATTTCAACGTCTAAATGATCTTTTCTCCATTTAATTAAAAAAAAAAATCCCGAACAATCAAACACACAATACAATCTTTAAGCATCAAACTTCAACATTACAATTAGTATACATTACAATATTTCATGATTCTATACATGTTAATGTGCCTTTGATGATTTTATCACACCAGACACTTCCATTGCTTAGCCACAAACATAACCAACAAAGCCAACTTACAGATTTGTCTGTCTTGTTATAATATCCTTCGTACCAACATGAAACATGAAAGACAGTATAAAAAAATATATTTGTATTGCTTGTGTAAAAAAATATTACAAAATATAAGTGTGTTTTTGTATTGACGGAGGTAAAGGTGAGATTAGTGTAGTTTTCTTGACAAAGCAACCATAGTAAGAGCATCGGTGAGGCCATGTTATGCACGGTGACCCAAGTGGAGCAAGTGAAAACCCTACAGTCCAAATAAAACCCATATTTGGCAGCTTGATCAGCTGCATAGAACATAATGAACCACACGTCTATTTATCTTTATTTTTCATTTTTAGAATATAATCACAAGCATACAATCAATTAAAAAAAAAAGTTAAATATCTTGATCTATTTAATAATTTTAATATTTAACATATATTTTTTTATGAAATCAGAAGAATTAATCTCAATTTTAAACATTCAGATGTGTGTTCTAATAACATATTTATTAATATGAATTACATTCCAAATCTTTATTTTAGTTAGATTAATCTCACCCATTAATTCAAAATAAAGTACAACATAAAAAAAATATTATAAACTAAAGGGTTGAATAACATATCATGTGAAATAATCTTATGACTTGTCTTTTGAGACCCTTGAGATAAATATCTAAGTATTAATTACAAATGATTTGCATCCATGTTTGTTGAAGGATGGTATCTTTCAGGGTTGAAAAAGATATATGAATACTATAGGAAGGAATGAAAATATTAGGAATTTCAATAACACTATGGATAAGAGAGGAAGGTTGAAGAACATGTTGATATGGTTGAAGAGCTTGAGTAGAAACAAAGGAAGCATTAAATCTAGTAAAGACATAGAAATATGGATAAAATAAATAGAAGGAACAACATTAAAAGTAATTTGAAACATAATAATATTATTCAAGTATAAAATGAGTTTTTAGAAGGTTGAGCATCATTAGAAGAATTTAAAAATCCATGATTTATCTTAAAAGATATATCTTTAATTATGAGTTATTGAGATATAACAATTTATTATATATCCCTTACAATAATTAACATAACATTTTTATCATTTTGATGGTTTACAACATATTTCCAAAACAAATTATATATTTCAATATTATTTTTTTCTAAATTAAAAATATTAATATTTTAAAATATACTTACAATATTATCATTCACATTATCATTGATAGCATTGACATTCTCATCATTTACATTTTCATTATCATTAACATGTACATTAACAAAGAATTATTATCAATCACCAACTGTGCAAATATTTTGCTTCTTACTTTAATATATAATTAATGTCGAGATTTTCACTCTCAAAGATGGAAAGTCCTCCGCCCACTTACGGAAGTACAGTTACGCCTTCCAAGACATGGTCGGTGGACTGTCTTAGAAACTGGAGAAAGTTGACTGGACGACCTGGAGTTTAGAGGGCTTCCTGGGCTTTTTCTGAGAAGCCGCATTTGCGCACGTGTGCCCCTTGGTTGGATTATAAATGAGAATCTTAGACTTTATTCTTAGATTATAAGGTTGTGAAATCTGTTTACAAAGTCTGAAGAGGCATCAGTATGTATCAGATAGCCAGTATGAATATAGTTACGCCTAAGCGAGGAAAAATTAAGGCTGCCATCTTCAGATCCATGCGCCATTCTTTAACACTCTGTTTTGGCAACCTCCTAGGCAAAATAAAATGTGGAAAACCATTATTGTGTGCAGGGAAGAAGGATATTATAACAACGGCCATAGACTAACCAATCTTTAAATTGGCTGTGTTCGTTTGAAGGCGTATTAAAATATATATAGTCATAAGTAGTCTTAAAGAATGTTTGTGTCTGTTCAATGGAAGTGTCTGGTCTGATAGTAATTAGTTTTAATTACGCAGAGGCGTTCGTACAATAACATCCTCGAGGATATTTGTAGCTCTTCAATAAAAATGTAACTGAATGTTTTTCACTGCGTATGTATGCAATTATTACGTCCTTTGCAGATAAATGAAGTGTGTCTGGTTTGATGCAGTAAATGAAGGCGTATTAAAATATATATAGTCATAAGTAGTCTTACAGAGTGCTTGTATCTGTCCAATGGAAAAGTGGTAATATTTGTGGCTCTTCAATAGAAATATATATATTTAACTGAAATTGGATGTTTTTCACTATGTATGTATGAGTTGGATGCAATTATTACCCTTTTTGCAGATAATGGGTTGATTGATTTCCCTGAAAAGATAACAAACATGGTTAACTTGGTGTCTCCCAACGTGGTTATCATTGACTTTTTAGAGATTTTTATGTGTTACGAGGATATGTTTACCTCTATTTATCTTATGATATTTTAATTTTGACATAACATTTAGATTGATTTTTTTATATAAGAATATTAATATTTATTTTTAAATAATATATTTTAAGTATGTGAGAGATTATACATTTAGTTAAGGTGGTTTTTATAAAATTTATTGGAAGTATATAATTATTATTAATTAAAAAATAATAATATATAATAATGGTTATAATAATAAAGTGATCGATTTGAATTCACAATTTATATTGTTTATTGGAGATAAAATATGGTTTTTTATGTTAAAAATGATGATAAAGTAAAATAATTTAGAGTTTCTAAAATTAATATAAAAAGATAGAGCACAACTTTTTGTTTGGAATGTACAACCTCCCAAAAATAATCCACCTTTACCTATTACAACATCAAAATATTTTTCTCTCTTTATATCTTTTAAAAATGAACTTGGCACTCCATTTATATATTAAATTCATGTAATATATTTTCTAGTCACATTGACTATTCTTGTCATCTATGAATATTGATATCTAAATTAAGCAAAATTAAATTAACCACTCTCCCACAAAAAATATTTATTAACTTGTTACCTCTTAAAAAATAATAACCTATTTTGAAATGAATTTATGTCAAATATTAAGTTCATTTATTAAATTGACAAATGTAAAATATTTAGTCAACCATTTTAAGGTTGATAGACATAAAATTTATAATCAATTACTATTAGTTGTTTCAAAGGTGCAAGTTATGTCAGAAGGAGTGTGAGATGGTGTTTTGGTAAAGTCGAGTTTTCTAAAGACATAATATAGAATTGCAGAGGCAACTCAATTGAAATCCATCATTGTTGGCCTCCTATAACCTCATGTACACACAATGTTAAGTAACTTGTGCAACAATGTCTAGAATATTTTGTGTGAATATTTTATGTTTGATAATCTGTTATTAGGTAAAAGATTTTGAGTTTGAAAACCATTGCATGCATTTCTTGCAATCATATGTAGCACCTACCAGAACTACTTAATCTATTTTATCTCAACTATTTGAAACATTATATGTGAACTATGTAAATAATCTTAATCCAATGGTGGGGTAAGTTTTAGATTTTAAGCAAAATTTATGGAAGTTATCTCTTGTGGGCCCATAATCCTCAAGTATTGAGAGCATAAATTAGTGTGCATGATAAGGTACATCAATAAAAACTCATCAACCTCTAGGATTTGATAGGATTAATTATGGGTATTACAAAGTGTTATTATTTCATATCCACATGAAATTGTGTTGGCAAGTAAAGAAATATGTTTTGGTCACTTGGTTTTTTAGTTTATCATGTGGCCTAATGCCATTGCGACTTGTAGTGACATTATATTGTGATATATTCTACGTATATTTAAATTATGAATATAATTACGCGTGGAAAATAAATAGCATAATATTATGTGTACATATTTAATGATCCCAACCCAAATGTTAATACTAATATAGTATTAATATTCAAAGTATCTCTTAGTAATCTCAATAGACACAAAACATTCCTTTACAATTATATTTTGTATCTTCAGATATTTGTTGTTAGAGGAACTCAAGTAACACATAGTGATCCTTATAAACACATTTGCATACCCAATAAGCATGAAAATTTAATATTATTTCTCCTAATTGTGACAAATTAACATGAATTGACCTAATTGAAACAACTAAATGTGGTTAAAATTTAATCATTCCCTAATTGTGACAAATTAATGTGATATGCTCTCTAGCTTAATTTACTATTTACACATTTAGTTTACATGGTGTTTATGTTTATTTTCAATTTAATTGGCCAAACAAATAATATTTATAAAACCTAAGTCTATTCATATAAACTTTTTTCATATACCTAAATAAAAGGATCACATTTCCATGTTTGATTATGAATCTCAATTAATAATAATCTGCACATTTGACCATCATGTTTTGTTTTAAGTTAATAGGGCATACAAATAATCTTCATAAAACCTAAGTCTATTTCATGGACACCCTTTTTATATAACTAAACCAAATATTCATATTTACATGCTTGATTATTAATCTCAATTAATGTTAATCAATAACTTTGACTATATATTAATCTATGGCTTTGTGTTGGTAAAGTGGGGGTTTGTAAAGTGAAAGAGTGTAAATCCACAATTGTACCTCACTCAAAACCCATGATTTTTGAATCCATATTACCTCTTGTCAATGAAGTATTAAGCTACACTAATCTAATATTTTGGTGGAGGTGATGATATAAAATGGGTTCTTATGTTCATTCATATGTAAATGAGTTTTGCAAGGTGTATACACATAATATTTTCAAAATTTTATCAATTACTGATGATTTTTATTTTTTAGGAACTTGTTGAGTCTCAATATTTTTGAGTGCACACATTAAGGGATGCATTAAGGTTTTCTTTCATGCTTTTCATTTATACCATTCTATTATTTTTTTATATTTATGATACTAGGTTGAATAGGATGGTATAGTTATAACTTATGTGTGTAAGTTTAACACATAATCATATCAAAATGACTTTATTATTTTTATTTAGGTCTTCATTAGATATAGGTTACTGGATCAGACATGTTGACATAGTATTCTTCTTCAGTTATAGATAAAAAACTAAGTTAAAAAATTTGATTTAGTATTTTAGTTGGCATCTAAAACAACAGACTAAGTTGACTAGGTTGACTTAGTCACCTTAATAGGCTTCAATAAACAAAGTTTCATAGAATTAGGTCGACCCAATTGATTTAGTTTACATAACTTGAAAACCACATTCAAGGCACTTTAATAGAAAATTTGTAATCCTAATAATCTTCCAACCCACCAAGATTCCTCTCTTTATCTCTATTTCAATTTGGTACTTCATTAAATTTTTATTTTATACAAGTTTGAAATCTTCAAAACTATAATCTTAAAATAAACTAAGTCAACCTAGTTGACTTAGTTTTGTATCCTATCTTATGTCTAAAATACTAGTTGAATTGATCAACTTAGTTCTTAAGGAGTCTTGCGTATACAAAATAGTAGTGACCTAGTCGACTTTATTCTGTAATGTTTACATACAGTGTCATTTAAATTGATTATATACCATTCTTAATTTGAGAATTAATAATGATATGCTAGTAATTTATTCACACTTTCATTTTTAGCTATTTGCATGCTTAGAACAGATCACATAGTCTAAGTAGGTGGTTTTTCAACTCACCATTTAGTTGTACTATTTTGATTTTTTTTCACAAACTAAAAAATCACACAATATTCAAAATGCATTAAACATTTATTTTCTCAAGGCCTACCTACTTAGATTTCATCATCAAAGGAGAAGTTGACTTGGTTTTCTAGCCAAACATAAAAATGTAGTTAACGGTATACATTTTCAAAGAACCTAACACTCTTATCACTACAAGATTGTGAAGTGAGGGGGTAGGCCCCAATACCAATCCAGTACCATTACCAACACAAATCTCTTTTAGCCTAAATGTCTTAAAACCATCCATAGATTACTTTCTAGTTCCCTATTTTTAGCCAACTTCCCTATTACACTTAAAATAACACTTTATAATAATCTAATAACACTCAATATGACCACTTATTTATCATTTAATATTTAGTTGACTACTTACTCTCTGATCAGTGTATGTTGTATTAAAAAAACTTGCATTAGCCAACATTGGTGTAATGTTTTGTGTTGTGTGCTTATTGGATCATTCTCATTGATCTAATTGTTTATGTGTTTGCTTCCATTTCTTACTTCAAATTATATTGTAAAAACTTTACCAATTTCTATCACACTATCGTTCTCTTCGACACAGTCTTTTACATACTATATCTTTTCTTCATTTGTAGTACTAAGTTGACCTAGTTGACCCAAAAATCCTTTTTGCCAATCAAGGTATAATACTAATTCAACTTGGTCAACCTTATACTCTTTTTTATCAATCAAGTTATAGTACTAAGTTAAATTGGTTGACTCTCTATCCTTATCAGACTATCTTTTTCTCTATTTATAGTATTAAGTTAACCTGGTTGACTCTGTACTCTTCTACCTTTTGTCTAACAGTACTAAGTCAACTTGGTTACCTTTGTATCCTTATTAGACTATCTCATACCCTATTTATAGTACTAAGTCAACTTGGTCAACTTTATACACTTCTCTATCTTTTGTATCCCTTTGATTTCACATCAGCTTTGTCTTCCCTAATCTTTTTCCTTCATCATGAACTTTCTATTTTAAGACAACATTGAGTTGAATTCAACAGATATGATAAGTTTTACCAACCCTAATAGGTTCTCCCATAATAATATTGTGGCTTCCACCCTAGATGAAATTAATGTGCATGTAGCCACTCACACTACAAACTATGGGACCCCTCCTCTCTTCTTATTTGAAGATCAACCTGAACTAGAGTATACCATAGAAATGCTCTTCTTCATCAATTAATTTACTCATAATCAAGGAAAATATCCTTATAATATTTATATTTCATGATAAGTGTTCAAGTCGAGGAGACCCATTCACCTTCTCTCACATTCTCACATGGATTAGGGGACACTAGCTTCTTTGCCTCTCAAATTCTTCCCTCTATTTTGACCCCTTCTCATAACATGACATCTTCCTCTTTGATTTACTCCATCTTAATGCCTAGTATCTCTACTAACATGGCAAGTTGTATATCAAGCGGGCTTCTTCCTAAACCCACTCTTCTCAATTCCTCCACTAGTGCATCATTTGCTACCCATGGTAATCATGCCTCTAGTTCCTCTTCTTCTCATTCCTCTACTAGTAAATCTTTTTACACAAAAACAAATCATTATACTAGTGCCTCACTCACCAAAAGTTCCTCTCAAGCTACTACTAACACCCATAGTGGTACCTAAGCCACTACTACCAATTCCAATACTTCACAAAATGCCAATGATACTACTCAAACCCATCAAATTTTATTACAAACTCTTAATAAAATGAATTATTTCCAAGCTAACCATGCAAATCAACTGATGAAAATGCGAAATCATCTTATCCATCTTCAAATCCACCCTCAACAGGTTCCACGGGGAATAAATAATATAAATGTTCCCCAACCTCTTCTTTAGGATTGCCATGGTAATCTTATCCCTCAACCTCCCCTTGTTAATAAAAAAATCAACCACCTTAAAAATGAGCCTCTTACACATCAATTTTATATTATAAATATAAGATCTATCATCCCTACCATTACTTACAATGGGTTAACTGATCCTACTCTCCACTTATTTTTTTTTAGAAATCTATATAAAGACTGGGTGAAGTTAAATACTTTTGCCGCTACCAAGATATTAGCAAAGACTCTCATGGGTGATGCATTAGATTGGTAAAAATAATTTAAATCTCATTCCATCACTATTTTTAAAGACTTAGTCAATGCTCTAGTCCAAGAATTCCAAACTGGTCATCTCCCTAACAATACCTCGGCCCATTTTATCAATTGTAAGTAACTTGAGACTAAAACTGCATAAGGTTTCATTAAATGATGGAATACCTTGTCTAAAAAATATGAAAATAATATGGAAATGAGAATCTTTGTCATCTGTTTACCAATGCTATTTTTATCAAGTTGTAATATCAAGTCCAGACTCACCATGAACTTTGGAAGAGGCCATTGACCAAGGAAAGCATCAAGATTTACTCATGCATCATTTCATTCCATCCCAACCTTATTTGGGTACTGTAATGTTAATCAATAATAAGAATCATCATGATACAAATGATGGTGTCACTAATCCCTATGATTCCATTCACACTATTTAAACTATCATTCTTAGTCAGGGTTTGAAACAAGCTTCTCCTCCTAACCACATCACGAATTTTCATTTATTTTCAACAAATAACATCAATGTTCATATACCTTCATCCTTAATATTATTATTAAAACATCTACCAAGGCCTTTTCTACAAGAACATGATCTTACTTATCCCATGAAATCTTAGTACAATCCCAATAAATTTTATTAGTTCCATGCTAGTTGGGGTCATTCTCATGAGACTTGTAGGTAAATTCATAATTTGGCTATGGATTTCCTTCTCACTCCCAATTTTGATTATGATTCTATCATTAAAAAACATTAACAAGCTTATGACATTGCCTTCAAATCCCATTAAACATAAACTAAATATCAATATTTAAACCAAGATAATGCTCATTTGGAAAGATAACCAAGACAAGCCTAGCCATTCCACCAATAATGTTGACGGTCTTCTTGACCCTACTCCTAAAGAGAATGTGGTCAAAATGATCCATTTTTAGGAGGTCTTATTTAGGCCTGAGATGCTAAAATTATTCATTATCATTCCTCTTTGCTTCAG
>JARHVA010001611.1:2302500-2410000 GCA_037957365.1 Torreya grandis
GATCCCCCTTTGACTTCACAATTCTTCTATGCTTGTCAAAAACTACACTTAGAGTTTGAATAGCTCCCCCTTAAACAAAGCACTCACCGTGCTTATTATAATAGAAAAGTGTCTCCATGAAGCCTAATAGAGTTACCCTTTTCCATAGAGAACTAAAATAAGACAAGATCAAGAGATTCTTAGATGTTCATGCTCTCATCAGATTGAATATCCTTTAGGACCTTTTAAGCTTGATTTGATCCTTAGGCTTGACCTTTTCAACAACTATTTGATCAACAATAGGAGATGATAACATACATTCTTGACTTGATTTCACATCTAAAGTATGCTCTACCATAACAATTACTCCACTTGGGCTTGTAGACTGATCAATACCCACTTTTAATGTCTTTGGTTTCCAAACATTCAATTGCCTTCTCTCTTGCATTCTACAAGCTTCAAACCACTTATTTTGACATGATGGCCTTCTACCTTTATTAAGGCTGTTGTCCCTGAAAAATGTCACTCATTTTTGGGACAACCTACGGACTATTTTGGCCTTACACAGACCAAAATTTATCTCTTCCCTTCTCAAAATTTGTTTTGAGCTTTCAAATTCCTCAATTTTAAGCTTTTTCCATAAAGGGATTCACAAGTTCAACAGGTTAAAAAGCTTCTATAGGTGAGTTCCATCAAAAGAACAAGTTTCTAAAACTTAGTCATTTCCAAGATTGGTTCGGCACCTCAGTTTAATCAAAAGAGTTCAATCGGTAAATGATAAAGAACAAAGGCTTGAACCATTGAAATTTGAACCAATTTGGTTCAAAGGTTCAATGGGTTCAATGACCAAGTTGGTTCAATGCACTTGGTGCAAAATATCAAAAATACTTAGCCAAATAACGAAGAATGAGCCGATCGAACCATTAAACCAAAGTTGGTTCAATCGGCAGGTTCAAGGGGCTGCCCCAAAGTGAAAAAGGCAAGTGCCCTTGCGGAGGGCAGGAAACATTGGTTTAAAGGTCAAAGAAAAGACAAAATTCTTTTGGATTTGTTCGAAGGCCCAAAAGGAACAATTCTTTCAGACTTTTTGTCCGATGGAAATGATTAAGTGAAGAAGGCTGAAGGAATTCACTCAGGAAGAAAGCCCAAAGAAATTGAAAGGAACAAATGGCTAAAGAAAAGAAGCTTTCTTTTAGAATTTTTGTCTGATGAAATTCCTTCAAAAGTTTTGTCCGAAGGAAAAGCCCGATGGAAAAATCCCGAGAGCTAAAAGCCCACTGAAGAAGCAAGAACCCACCGAGAAAGTTGAAGCTTGAAGTCCACCCAAAAAATCTTGAAGGGTAGATACCCTTGCGAGGGACACTTGACATTAGAAAAAGGACCTTTTCGAAGGACCCAAAGGGACACCTTCCCTTGGGGACGTTCTAAAGGCTAAACAAAGATGCAGAAAGGAATCTTCAAAGACTTGGACAAAAAGGGCTTCAAAGGATGAACTGAATGAACTAATTGAACCATTGAACCAAATGGTTCAACTGGTTCAAGTTTCAAAGGTTCAACCAAAGATTAGAAAGATAAAGGAAGAAATGATTGAGCAAGACACAAAATGAACCAATGAACTGATTGAACTTTGAACCAAAAGAGTTCAAAGTTTAATGGTTCATAGGTTCAAAAGTTCAAAGGCAGCCTTAGTCAAGAGAGAAGCAACAAACAAGTGGTTCAACAGATGGTTCAACCAAAGAGTGGGAAAGTGATTGAACCAGGAAGCAATGGAACAAAAGAGACAAAATGAACCAATGAACCAATGAACTTTCATAGGTTCATAGGTTCAAGGTTCAACATGGTTCAAGCAGCTGGTGACCATTGATAGCCCCTCAGACGTCAAATTTAAAGTGAGGGAAAATCTGTGAAAATTCAAATAGAGCGTGAAACTTGAAGGAATAACCAATCGACTAAATGAAAAGAGAGCCTAAAGATTTAAATTGCTACAGGGAAGAGAAGATCAATGCAAAGGACCAACAATATTTTCAAAAAAATTATTTCCAGTAGGTGAAACAGTGGATCAAGTAGACTTAGACTTCTGGGTGCACCAAATCAAGGATGTAAGCTTATTTTTCTTCCATAAAGTAATGGAAAAATTGGACAGTTACATAGATATCAAGAAAAGGACCAAATAGTCCATACCAAAGAAGAGACATATTAGATGAAGGGACACGCCATAGTTATGGTAGTGCACTGTTCTCAGCATGGTCTCTCCAAATAGGACTGAAGGCGCATTGAAGACGTTGACTGCACCATGGGATGTCCCATGAAAAAAAGTTCTAATCCTTGCATAGTTGCTATAAGATTGTAATATCTCTCATTTGTAAAGGAAAATTTTATTTTTACAAGAGTGAAACTCTGCCCATTTTGAAAGAAGAAGACTGAGACTTTGAGCTCAGATTGTAATTTTATTTCATTTTATCTGAATGAGAAAGCAAGTTGTTTGCAGACTTTGTGCTATTTTGGCTTGTGCTACTTTAAGAAATTATTCTTATGTCTATTTCCTAGAAGCATTCTTATTTATTTAATTTGACAAGCAGAATTAGTGAAGGTAAAAAGGGAGGTGTCCTGAAAACAACTATGAGAAGACTTTGTGCTTTCACAATTGTTTTCAACGTATGTTTTTCCTTTTCTTTCTATGTTGAGGATTATGGGATGACTTTGTGCCCCCATTATCCTTTGTGTTATACTCTTTGGGCAGTTGAGGTGGAAACTTTGTGTTCTATTTCATCCTGCTAGTTACTGCGCTATTTGTCACCAGTTACTTTTACTACTTAAAATAAACTCCTGCTATTTCCTACAAGAACACTTATAAAAGAAGAGAAGTGCCTTCAGTGTTTCCACCAAGATTTTCTCCTTTGTCTGTGAGCATCATCTCTGAAAGAAGAGAGATGGATGGTTTATTCTGCCCTCATGTGTTATTTTCTGCTTATTTATATTGTATATAGCTCCTACATATCTATACGGAACCTCCCCTTAATGAGAGGAGAGATTTGTCTCTGGTTGATGTAGTAAAGCTACACACGTGGATGACCAATCTTCCTATGCTATGGTGATAGGAACTATTTTTGTCACCAGTTAGCTGGCTGACAAAATATTCACCCAATAGTTTTTGGTGGCTCTGCTGGGGATGAACGTGTAGTCTAAAGCCTCAAGTTTTAGATTGAAGCAGTTCCTTCCCTTATCCATTATATAGACTCTGGTGACTCTGTTTCGTGTCTTACCCATTATCCATTTATAGCCTTACCATTTTCCTCCACCTCCATTATTTTCTCTGGTCTACAAAACCAAAGCTACTGGAAAAGAGTGTCCAACTTGAAGCCTCAAACCTCAAGCTAAAGCAGGGCCAGTTCTTTTTCATTTTTTTGTTCTGCAATCTGGCCACTCCACCCAGATTTGTTATCCTTGTTTGTCATAATTAAATCATGGTAGTTCGAGGCCCCTGGGGTAACTCTTTTGTCCCACTCAACTTGACTCCACCTCTACATGAACTTCCACGCAATTCAAGAAAAAATTTCCCCAAATTCTTTGGTGATGGGAAGGTTCATCCTAATAAACACATTACAACTTTCAACATAGCCTACAGTGTAATAGGGGTGGAATTTGAAGACATAGCAGTCAGGTTATTTGTGGAGACACTACAAGGTGATACTACAGACTAGTTCTACCATCTGCAAGTTGGATCAGTGACTGACTGGGATACACTCAAAGCCAAGTTTGAAGCTAGGTTCAAGCCTGTAGAGGATGCACATGCTTTGCTAGCCCAGCTCACTCAGATGAAGAAGGAACCTCATGATCCTATGAGGGATTTTATTGCCAGGTTTAACAAGTTGAGGCACAGGATTCCCATGGTTACCCAGCCAACACCTCAGAATCTCAAATGCTTCTTCATCAACTCATAGCTGCCTGAAGTAAGTTTTTTGTTGAGATGGGCTAGACACATAGACATTGAGGCTGCTCAAGACTTGGATACTGAGCTAGAAGATGACCTTATCTTGGTATGAAAGATAAGGAGAGATCATAACAGAGGTAAACCCTCTTCATCTTCTGAATACTCACCCACAACCACCATTGACCCAATGGTACAAAAGCTGGCAAATGAACTACTAGCCTTGAAAAGACAAGTGGCACAAGGTATGTCTTCTACTCCTTCATATAGATATGTACCAAGAAGGACATTCCCCAATCAACCATATCAAGGCAACATTGCCAGAAGTCAAGGGCAACCAAATCATCTTTCTCCCCCATAGAGGAACCTTGCCCTTGAAGCACCTACAACCAACTCAGCAGTGGGATATCTAGAAACAAAACATGTTTTCTATTTCCAACCTGAGTTTGAGCAAGAAAATGATGTTGGTCTCTTCATGGAGGATCAAGAAGAATCAGCTGGCGACTCCCACATTGGTTTCTTGAATTACTAGGAGGAACCCAAAAGTGAAGGTGAAACAGATGAGGAATCATACGCAATATTCACCTAGTCTGAGAATCAATCAGCCTAGTAAGCTGATAAAGAAAGAATAGAGGAATGAACTCAGTCTGTAATTCCAATTGCTAAGTGGAAAACCACTCTGCCTTTCCAATTAAAGGATGCAGTGATTTCCAAGAAGGTTAGTACATCAAACATCTCTGCACCTTCTACTTCAACTTCATAGATCAGTCCTCCCCCTCCCTAAAACCAAAAGGATGAACTCTCATCCTCTCTTCCAAGTCCATCTCAGTCATTTGACATGATTGATCATGTCAAGAAATCCAAAATTCAAATGACTAAGTTTGAATCCCTACAAGCCAATTCTGAGCAGTTAAACATTGGTGAAGAGCTAGGCGTGGACCTATCTAAGATAAAGATTGTGGTTACCCAAATGTTAGCCTCTGCTATTCAAATTTTGTTTGAGCCTTCAGGTAGGGGTAATTACTCTTTGACCATAGAGGATGCTCATGTCTCAGCTGATCAAAGTCTCATGGCTGGCAATCCAGGATTTGATCCAAATCAGGCATCAGAAGAATTGGTAGGGCACAGTACAAATCAAGGACCTTCCATCTCTGATGAAGAGAAATCTAATAGAAGATCAGCTTTTGATGATGCTTGGATCTTAGAATCTGATGGTAGAAATTCTTCCACTCATGATGGATGCAGATCTCTGTTACTCAAATTGAAGATTGCTCAAGATGAAGAGATCAAAATCTTTCACACCAAAGGGGATGCTGAGCTGATGGTTTGTCAAGGGTCTAATGCTGAAAATCAAAATATGTGCTGGACTGAACCAGTAGAACAACAAGCTATGGTGGTGGACCATACTACTGTACTCCAAAATTAGCAAAAGGAGCCCTTCACCAAGAGAGCAAGGAGTTATGGTTTTTATTTTGAAGACCACATCTTGCCATGGGGAAAGAAGAAGAAAAACCAAAGAGGAAGACACAAAAAATTGGTTTCCTATTGGAGAGCTCCATTCGCCCGTCACCATTTATGGGGACAAAATGGTTTCTTGCTGGTTTGTTAGGATGGCATTCCCTTTTCTTCACCTCACAAGGAGCAGTGTCTGAAGTACTTCAATTCTTGAAGTATCAGATAAGTTCACCTATACATATGTATATCTGTATAGTATTTAGTTCTATTTTGTGCTTTTTGTTTTCATTTTTGGTGCCTTTCTTTTTGGGTAGCATGACTCTGTAGCCCAGTGGCACACTTTAAGGCACTGGAGATTTTGGTTTCTACTCCCCTCAGCTGTGTTTCAATTTTTCAACTGAAGAAAGTTCCCCAACTGGAGCCAGCTATTGTCCCCAAAAAATGTCACTCATTTTTGGGACAACCTACAGACTATTTTGGCCTTACACAGACCAAAATTTCTCTCTTCCCTTCTCAAAATTTGTTATGAGCTTTCAAATTCCTCATTTTTAATCTTTTTCAGTAAAGGGATTCACAGGTTCAACAAGTTAAAAATCTTCTGCAAGTGATTTTAGTCAAAAGAACAAGTTTCTAACACTTAGTCATTTCTAAGATTGGTTCGGTGCCTCGATTCAATCAAAAGAGTTTAATCGGCAAATGATAAGGAAAAAAGGCTTGAACCTTTGAACTTTGAACCACTTTGGTTTAAAGGTTCAATGGGTTCAATGACCAAGTTGGTTCAACGTGCTTGGTGCAAAATATCAAAAAGACTTAGCCAAATAATGAAGAATGAGTTGATTGAACCATTGAACCATTAAACCAAAGTTGGTTCAATCGATTGGTTCAATCGGCAGGTTCAAGGGGCTGCCCCAAAGCAAAAAAGGCAAGTGCCCTTGCGGAGGGTAGGAAACATTGGTTTGAAGGTCAAAGAAAAGATAGAATTCCTTCAGATTTGTTAAAAGGCCCAAAAGGAACAATTCTTTCAGACTTTTTGTCTGATGGAAATGATTAAGTGAAGAAGGCCGAAGGAATTCACTCCGAAAGAAAGCTCGAAGAAATTGAAAGGAACAAACAGCTAAGGAAAAGAAGCTTTCTTTTAGACTTTTTGTTTGAAGGAATTCCTTCAGACTTTTTGTCTAAAGGAAAATCCCGACAAAAAAATCTTGAGAGCCAAAAGCCCGCCAAAGAAGCAAGAACCCACTGGGAAAGTTGAAGCCTGAAGTCCTCCCAAAAAATCTTGAAGGGTAGATACCCTTGCGAGGGACACTTGACGTTAGAAAAAAGGACCTTTTCCAAGGACTTGAAGGGACACCTTCCCTTCGAGATGTTCCAAAGACTGAACAAAGATGTAGAAAGGAATCTTTAAAGACTTAAACAAAAAGGGCTTCAAAAGATGAACTGAATGAACCGATTGAACCATTGAACTGTTGAACCAAATGGTTCAACTGGTTTAAGGTTCAAAGGTTCAACAAAAGCTTAGAAAGATAAAGGAATAAATGATTGAGCAAGACACAAAATGAACCAATGAACTGATTAAACTTTGAACTGAAAGAGTTCAAAGTTCAATGGTTCATAGGTTCAAAAGTTCAAAGGCAGCCTCAATCAAAAGAGAAGCATCAAACAAGTGGTTCAACAGATGGTTCAACCAAAGAGTAGGAAAGCAATTGAACTAGGAAGTGATGGAACAAAAGAGACAAAATGAACCAATGAACCAATGAACTTTCATAGGTTCACAAGTTCAAGGTTCAACATGGTTCAAGCAGCTGGCGACCATTGACAGCCCCTCAGAGGTCAAATTTAAAGTGAGGGAAAATCCATGGAAATTCAAATAGAGTGCAGAACTTAAAGGAAGAATCAAGTGATTAAATGAAAAGAGAGCCCGAAGATTTAAATTGCTACAGGGAAGAGAAGATCAACGCAAAGGACCAAAAATATTTTCAAAAGAATTATTTCCAGTAGGTGAAATAGTGGATCAAGTAGACTTAGACTTCTAGGCGCACCAAATCAATGACACAAGCCTATTTTTCATCCATAAAGTAATGGTGAAATTGGATAGATACACAGATATCAAGAAAAGGACCAGATAGTCCATACCAAAGAAGGGACATATTAAATGAAGGGACAGGCCATAGTTATGGTAGCACACTGTTCTCAGCATGGTCTCCCTAGATAGGACTGAAGGTGCATTGAAGATGTTGATTGCAACATGGGCCGTTCCATGGAAAAAGGTGCCAATCCTTGCGTAGTTGCTATAAGATTGTAATATCTCTCATTTGTAAAGTATACTTTTCATTTTTACAAGAGTGAAACTCTACCCATTTTAAAAGAAGAAGACTGAGACTTTGAGCTCAGATTGTAATTTCATTTCATTTTATCTAAATGAGAAAGCAAGTTGTTTGTAGACTTTTTGTTGTTTTGGCTTTAGCTACTTTAGGAAATTATTCTTATGTCTGTTTCCTAGAAGCATTCTTATTTATTTAATTTGACAAGCAGAATTAGTGAAGGTAAAAAAGGAGGTGTCCTGGAAACAACTGTGAGAAGACTTTGTGCTTTCACAATTGTTTTCAATGTGTGTTTTTCCTTTTCTTTATGTGTTGAGGATTTTGGGGTGACTTTATGCCCCCATTATCCTTTGTGTTATACTCTTTGGGTAGTTGAGGTGGAAACTTTATGTTCTATTTCATCCTGCTAGTTACTGCGCTCTTTGTCACCAGTTACTTTTACTACCTAAAAGAAACTCCTATTATTTCCTGTAGGAACACTTATGAAAGAAGAGAAGTGCCTTCAATGTTTCCACCAAGATTTTCTCCTTTGTCTGTGAGCATCATCTCTAAAAGAAGAGAGATGGATGGTTTATTCTACCCCCATGTGTTATTTTCTGCTTATTTATATTGTATATAGCTCCTACATATCTATAGGAAACCTCCCATTGATGAGAGGAGAGATTTGTCTCCGGTTGATGTAGTAAAGCTACACACCTAGACGACCATTCTTACTATGTTGTGGTGATAAGAACTATTTTGGTCATCAGTTAGCTAGACGATAAAATATTCACCCAACAAAGACAAAATCATATAATGTGTCCTATATTATGACAACAGTATCAAACAACCTTATACATACCTCTTGACTAATGATTCCTTTAATAATCCCATGCATATTCATTATTATAGAGTCTCCTACACTCTCTTGGTCTATGGCCAAATTGATTGCATGCATAATAGTAATCATTGACTGAATTAGCATACCTCATAGCATTAGGCTATCTGATTGGCATTTTCATGTTGATATTCTTGTCTTCATTAACCTTCTCTAATCTGAAATATTTTCATATGGTTTAGAAAAATGTGGAAGAAGACAAGTGTCATAGTGGAAAATCGACACGTGGTAAGAATATAAACAGTTGATATAATTACTTTTTATATTAGAATTATTTTGTTATATTGTTAATGGGTGTTGTGTTATAGATGTGGGACTAAATAGGGCATTTAACCACATTCCTCATAACCAGTCAACATCCAATGTTACCAACTTTTCCACATAATTCTATTAAACCACTGAGATACTTCATATATTCAATTAATTTCCCATCATAATTCCTCCATTTTTCCACTTCTGAAATAATCATAATATCCTATTTTATGATTGTTAAAAAAAACCCATAGGTTTTTAATTAAATCCCAATTTAATTATCTTATTTTATGGTTTTTATGCCATTAGATAATTAAATCCTAAATCCCAAAAATTAAACCTACCCCCACAACACCTTTTCCACAAGAAGATTGCATGGTCTTTGTTTTTTTATTAAAAAAAAACATTATATCCATACCTTTCCCATGTGGAATTCCATCCGAGGAATACATGGGTTGTGTTATTTTTTTTTTAAACTAAAGTTTTAAACTTAACTTTATCCTCATAAACTTTAAAATCTTACCATGCATTATTTTGACTGTTTCCTACGTGGAATATTCATGGGGGCATGATAAGTTATTTATATTGGTATGGAATTTTTTTTTATGTTTTAATAAATATTTATCCCATTTTAATCCTTATCCCCACTTCCCATGTAGCTTTGGATGGGGGCTATTTAAGTGGGATGTGTTGTTAAGACTAAAGACCAAATTTCATTATCCTTTAACATGCATACCATCGTTTGTTCCACATTTACACCTATTTTATTTATGCTTTAATTTTCCTGGTTGGTGAATTAAATGGATGATGCGTTAGTTTTTGGTAAGCGCTTTATTAATTAAGGCATAGAGTTGGAACTTACCTTTATTTATGGGATTTTATTCCTCTATTAAATACATGTAGTCTATCTAGAGTTTAACCATACTTTGAGTAGAAATAGAAAATTGTTAGCCAACATTAGTTATATGACAATTTTTATATATTGAGGATTTTGATTATTATTTTGGAAGCTTATAGGGCAGCTTACAAAGAGCATTTGAAATCCAATAGAGATGGATATATTGCTTATTTTTTAACAGAGAAAGAATGTTTCTAGGAATTTGAAGTATGGACAATCCATAAAGATGAAGGTCTATTTTCTTGAAGAACATAGATTATTTAATTCAATGAATTGACTGTGTTTTAATTTTAGTTATTCCTGAATCTTCTTAACCTATATAAATTATAGATATTTGTAAAGCCAAGGATATTTTACAAATCCTTTGAGAGTATTTTCCTCTAATTGAGAGAATTATTTAACCCATTCAAAATAGATATAAGCATTTGTAGGTATTTGTTTGGGTGAAGAGACGAACATTTAGATGCTACAAATGAGTTCTTCATATCACACAATGCTGCAAACTTTATTAATCCATACATGAATGTATGTTTTAAATTATGTATCTACATATTATTTATATGGAATAATTCAAATAAATCTAGAGACATAGCCAATTGGTGAAACCCGTAAACAATATCTTATCTCTTTATTTTTAGGTTTCTAGTATTTTATCAATTTTAAATTATTCACTGATATTTAGAATTTAATTATGGTAAATTGATTAAGAGATATTTGAATGGATAAAAATGTGAATGAAATAATTTTAACTGAACAATAGAGTTAGATGAATCTATAAAATACTCATATTCAGAATTGTTCAGATAATTCACATTTAGAGATTTAAAAGTCAATTCTTTTTATTAAAATTTTAAAAAATGACTTACTATAATTTTTAAATCCATTTTAAATAAAATATTATTTATTAGTAGGAATCTAATTATTATTCACAGATCAATTTGAAAACAAGAGTTTTGATTCAAAAATAAGTTTTTAGAGTTTTCATTCACTCATATTCATTTCTAGAGCAATAAATCCAATTTCTATTTGTTTTAATTGGAAAATTGAGAATTTAATAACCAATTCTATTTTACTTAGGGATCTGAGAATTTTAGTATCCATTTATTAAAAACTATTTGATTTACTGAAAAGGTAAGCCAAATTTTCAAATCATTTTTTGGTATCAGAGCAGGGGATTGCAAGACTTGCTTCAATTATTGATATACTTCAATTTGGAGTTTTGGATATCAGATATTGGTTCTTCTATTTGATTTGATTATGTAGATTAGCTAGTGTAAAGGAAAATTGAAAGGTGTTCCAATGAGTTTGAAGAAGACAAGCTTCTAACAACCAAGGTTCTGAAACCACTAGCCCTGTAGGATCAACATGGATGAAGAATACAACACATTTTGTCACTTGAGATGTGAGATGGTATTGTGAAAAGATCAACCTTTATTTTTCGAGAAGCATTTAGATAAAATGCAAGGCATTTTAAGTGATACACATTCAAGAGGAATCAATTGTAGTCTTATTTACTATTCTTACATATAGGGTAGATTGAGGTATGATTGTGGTCTGATTTTATATTAATATTAACACACTATGTTGGTCTTTGATAACCAGTTATGTAGCTTTTATTTTTGGATTAATAATCATATTTTGGAAGCCTATAGGAATAAGTGAAAAGACTTGTTCCATGGTAAGATATGGAAATGGTAAATAAGAGCATTGTTTAAGATATTTAATAGATTTTACACTTTATGTTGGTATTTTAATTGGTTCATAAGTTGGTTGTTAGAAGCTTGTAGAGTTGCAAGAAGAAAATAGGGAGTTGTTTCAATACTAAAAATATGTCAACCAATACTCAATAGGTGCACTTCATAGTTTCTTTAGAGGTATAAATTATTTTCAAATGTAACTATGTTGGCTTAATTTTTCATTTGAATCCTTAACATCAAGATAAACTTTGTGTGGGTTACTTTGGAAGTAAGATATACCTTGATTTGAAATTGTTTTTAAATCCTTTAAAAATTTAAATGGATCATCTAACTCTTGGTAAGATAGAGTTGAAAATATGAAACCACCTTCTATTTAGTTATTAGAAACTCTAAAGAGGGAACAACCCTTTGTTGATAAAATGGTTTACTTGAATAGTTTTGATCAAGCATAACTATAATATGGAATAGTGTGCTTAGTTTATCTTCAACATTATTTTTATAGAATTCCTAACTATTGGATCCAGGGAAGGAATTTTTGATAAACATGTGCTTTGAAAAATATTTGCTCTCCTATTTCAATTTTTCATTATAGTTAAATTTTGAAAATTAACTCAGTTTGATGATTTTTGGAGATATGAATTAGGGAGTAGTCAATGGTGAAGGAAACCATGAGACAAGTTTAAAATTCTTGATTTTCTCTTCACCTTTATATGATATTTCACTTACATTTACTTGTAAAATATGTGAGTTTGTAAAGAAGCTATTATTATGAAAATTATCTAAGTTGACATTGGAGTTTAAAAAGTACATGCAAAGATTTAATAACTAGTTTTAGGGACACAAAAGTTAACTATATTGTTGATAGGATCGTGATCACATTTATTTCCCTTGATTATTCTTTCATGTATTGTGTATATTGTGAAGTTATAACCTTGGGATAGATAAATTCATTACATGTTTTTATACTTTTGCATATATGTTTAAGTCCCACAATATTATGGGTAATGTTTATAAATACAAGTATACACATGTTGTAGTTGTTTGTAAATCCTATAGGGTATGGATATTTATTTTCTCTTGTATGATATTGGATATTGGGTCAAATCAACCAAAACTACAACCTGGTGTCAAAATTGGACCTAAGATTTCAAATAAAAGGAGACATGTTTATAAAATTATGCATAGAGAGATAACTTACAAGAAAGAATAATGGGCTATACAGAAATAGAGGAATAAACCTCATCCAGATGATAATATTAGATTTGAAACATAATGTCAATCGATATTGTCCAAAAGATGAAAAAATCATCTATGCACATCCTAAAACTCAGATCCTAATCTGATCAATTTAAATTCTAGTTTTTGGCCTTTCCTGACTTTTGCATTGAGTCTTAGATCTATATAATATAATAAAATGTTAAGTATCTTAACTCTCTTAACACTTTATATAAATATTAAGTTCAATTTTCAAATCAAATTCTAGCATTAACATTTATATTTGTTCTTAGTTTTAATATATCATATAATCTAAATCAATTCAAGATTCTATTATTGTATTAATAAAAATAAGTTAAAACACTTATACAAAATAAATATAATTAACCTATTTTTTAAGCTTACTCAAATATGATTGATAGCAGGACATCAAATTACTAAATTAAATACATATAAATAAATTAATACATCTTATCCTTCAAACCCAAAAGTCATTTCATCATAAAAATATAATTTATATTTGAAATCCAAATCATATCAAAACATAAATAAATTTTATCCTACAAACCCAAAATATTTAATAATAATAAGTAATTTGAATTTAAATTTACCCTCAAACCTTGATAATGACATTAATATCAAAGAAAATAATGGTATATAACATGGTATGTTTAATATGCATGAGAATACTCAATCCATTTACTATGCCACTTTTTGTGCCATCATCTTCCTAAAAAAATAACGTCCTTTTACTCTTGGATAATTATCAACCTTAATGATTTTCATTTATTTGAAACTGTTCATTACATGCAAATTTATACATTACAAAGGATTTTTCTAGACTCATAAGAACTAGGATGAACCATGATGTTGAATCACCTTATCTCCTATGCTGAGTTGGTGAACTATGTCTTGAATATTCTCCTTATTTCTAAAAATAATGTAATACTAATATGTGTTTCTATTCCATCTTGTTGTGAGGGTTCTAACAGGTTTGAGACCATGCTGAGTCAATGCTATGATATCATTCTTTGTTGTCATTCCCCCCTTATTACATTATTTTTACAAATGTACTCCATAAACAACTCAAATTTCACCTTTCCAAGGGATTTAGTGAGTATATCTACTATTTATGCATCTGCAGGGTAGTACTAGAGCTGGATATGATGGTTTAAAACTTGTTCTTGAATGTAGTGACATTATACCTCTATGTGTTTTATCCTTTCATGATAAACATGATCGTAACAAGTTTTAACACACCTTTATTCTCACAGTGAATGATGGGTGGCTTCTTTTCTTCATAGCTCATATCTACTAGTATGCAATGTAACCATATCAATTTGCACACAACTCCACATGTGGCTTGATATTTTGCTTCAGTGGATGAAAGATCAACAACTATTTGATTTTTACTAATCCATGATATCGATCTAGATCCAAGATGGAATATGTATCTTAACATTGATTTTATGTCATCAATAGATCTGATGTAGTCCGAGTCAATGTATCCCTATAAGATGAATTGAGTATTCTTCTTGTACTCTAGACCATACTCAAGTGTACCTAAGACATATCTTAAAATGTGCTTTGCTACTATCCAGTGATATTTATTGAGTTTCTACATAAATCTGGGAAGATAACTTACAACAAAACATATATCTAGTCTAGTGCATGTCAAGTAGATGAGACTCTCGATGAGCTATCTGTATAGAGTTACATCTACTTGAGGTGAGTCCTGGAATTGAGAAATTTTTAACCCTTTCTCCATTGGTGTTGAAAGTGGCTTACAATCTAACATTTTGTACTTTTCCAAGACTGTCTTGGCATATTTGATCTGGGAGATAAAAATGTGATTCTATTTCTGCCATATATCCAAGCCAAGACAATAGTGTAGTAGCCCCAAATGAGTCATTTTGAAGGATATTTTGAGATCATTCTTCACAATATTAACTTGATATTCTAAACTTCCTCTGATCACAAGATCACCTACATATAGAACAAGAATGATGATTTCTATTCCAACCTTCTTTATATACAAATTGGAATCCAAGGGGTTACGAGTAAAACCATGTTGCAAAAGGTGATCATCTATTTTGGTGTACCATGCCCTAGGAGCTTGTTTTAGTCCTTAAAGTGATTTGATGAGATGACATACCTTGTTAGGATGTTTTTCATCAACAAATCCTTCTGGTTGGGTCATGTATACTTCTTCCTTCAAATCACCATTAAGAAAAGCACTTTTCACATCTATTTGTTGAATTCACCATCCATTCTATACTACAAGTGTGCAAACAACTTTGATGGTCTTGATCTTTGCAGTGGGTGCAAAGTTTTCTTCATAGGCAATGCCCTCTTTCTGAACGTATCCCTTTGCTACTAGCCATGCTTTATGTGTATCGATGGATTTGTTTGCCTTATATTTTATTTTGAAAACCCATTTTCAGCCTATGGGTTTCTTTCCTGTAGGTAGATCAACCAGTTCCCAAGTCTAATTTTTTATGAGTGAGTCATACTCGGCATCCATTGATTTTTTCCAATGAGGTTGAGTTAAAGCTTCATGAACATTGTCAAGTTTTGAGCTATCAACTCTTGTACTCATGAGTGCAAAATTTACCTCATGCCTAGTCTGACTCCTCATTCTGAATCCAAATGAATGAGTGTTTCTACTGTTACCTAGTACTGACTTTGGAAGAGTACTTTGTCACTATTGGGATGAACTACTTAATGGATATGAATAACTATCTAGTGGATGTTCCAAATCTCCAAGATCAACATATAGCTCTCCTTGTGGCTCTGGAGGATCTAATTTTCCAAGATCAACATATAGTCTCCTTGTGGCTTTGGAGATTCCTCACTATCTGATTCAGGAAGCATTTTGTGAGAGGTGATTGGTGTTGACCCATCATTCTGCACCATTGAGTCAAAATATGACTCATCAAACATCACATCTCTACTCTCATAGATTTTCCTCATTTCTAGATCCTCAAGATGATATGCCTTTGAGGTAGTGTCATATCCTAAGAGGATGTATGGAAGTGTTTTTGACTCGAGTTTCTTCCTCTTTTTAACTGGTACATGAATATATGTTGTGCAACCAAATACTCATAGATGAGAAATCGAAGGCTTTCTACCACTCCATACCTCTTTTGGTGTTTTATTCCTTAATACTTTTGTTGATGCTTAGTTGAGAAGATAGATAGATGTTTGGATTGCTTCTGTCTAATAGCGATTCTCCAGATTTTCTATTGACAACATACACCAAGCCATCTCCATCATGATGCGATTGCGTCATTCAACAACACCATTCTACTAGGGCATGTAGGGAGCAGTCAAATTTTGTTTTATACCTTACTGATTCAAGAATGCCAAGAATTTCTTTGAAGTGAATTCCCCCCTTGATCTAAGCGAAGGTAAAGTATGGATTGTCTTGTCTCCTTCACAACTTTTTGATAGAAGATCTAGAAATGATGGAGTGATTCATCCTTCTGCTTTAGGAAGAATACCCACATCTTTCAGGAGTAGTCATCCATGAATAGCTGGAAGTACTTATATCCTAAGAATGAATTAGGTAGTGGGCCACACAGATCAGTGTAAACAACCTCCAATCATTTTTTGACATGAAATGAGCTTCCTTTGAATGGATCCCTATGTTGTTTAACTGAAAGACAATCAGGGCAAATGGGCAAGGAACTGGATAGCTTAGGAAGTCCTTGTACCATCCCTTTAGTACTTAAGTCATATAATGAACTGGTAGATAAATGACCATACCGGTAGTGCTAGAGGGTAGTGGATTCTACTGTTGAGGTAGATAATGCTATAGCAAAAGATGAAACAACATCTAGAGTAAATAATCTATCTTTAAGAAAGGTTTTAGCAAGAATTTTAGCTTTTCGTGATATCATGCAAGTTTTGATGTCATTTTCCACAAGAAATTCCACCTTCAAGTGATTATTCAGAAGTTGGCTCACTGATAGGAGATTAGATGTTAGTCTAGGAATGTACAATACCTTTGTTAATGTATATTTTCATGTTTCTAAGAGGAATGGTAACTTATCCTATTCCTTCTGCAATGTACTCTTTGTCATCTGTGATCCTAAGCTAATCTCCAATGGGTTTATCTGTCAACGAATCGAACAATGTCTTGTCACCTGACATATGTTTGGTGGCACCATAATCAATTAACCAGACATTTCTTATGGGTTACAAGGTCTGGGAGACTAGTACCAAGTTCTTGTCTTCATCAGATCTCTCTTCATCAGATATATCATTTTGTTGAGTAGTGAGATGTCACTTCTACTTTCATTGACGAGGATGTCTTGTTGATTTTTGAGAATTGTCTTGCCCCGATGTTCTGGTAGATCCTTGTTTTTGGGTATTATACCAGCAGTTATCGGTGTTGTGAGTATTGGCTCGATAGATATGACACCATTTTTTTGACTTCTGATATTTTTGATGTGGAGACTATTGTTTCTGCTGTTGTTTTTGTGGCTGCTTCTCCGAAGGCCCTTTATGAAACTTCTGACCTTGTTGCCTCTTTGAGATAAGAGTTTTATCTTTGAACACATCTTGGACTGAGTTGATAACTTCTTCTTGCTGCAATAGCTTCATGAGATCTTCGAATGATACTGATTGTTTGGAAACATTTAGTGTTTGACGAACACTCTGAATTTGGAAGGCAGTGCTCTCAAGGTAATCTTGACTAAGAGATCATCTTCTACCTTCTCACCGAGTGCTAGTAACTCCATCCAGATTTCAGCCACTCGATGTAAGAATTCTTTAACTTTTTCATCAGACTCCATGGTGATTGTGTGAAGTCTTGATTGCATATGGAGGATCTTCATCTTGTTCTTTGCCTCGTATATGGTCGCTAACTTGTCCCAAGCTACCTTTGGATTGTCGATGTCCCTGATATGTGGTTGGACATCATCTGTGATGCTAAGCATGACTAGCATCAAAGCTTTGGCAATAGCCTTATCATACTTTGTAAGTGCATCAGGTTCAGTGGGAACTTGCTCATCTCCTGTCATGATTCCCGATAATCCTTCGAATAGAAGAATAGTGTGCATATTCGTTTTTCATGCAGCATAATTTAACCCTTTAAGAAGTTGGGCATTTGATAAAAGTAACTTTGGAGCAAGGATTGAAAAGAAAAAATACATTTTTATTTTATTATTATAAAAGAGAGTTAAAAGTCTTACTGATGAAAGAATCGAGTTCTAAGATGATCAAAATATTGACGTGTTGAAAGACGACGACGTTTCCTAGGACGTTCAACCTCGTCTTCAGTGTTAGTGTCGTATCCGGCTTCGAGTTCTGCTCGGATTCTCTTGGCTTGGCAGCGTACGTCGAACAGGTAGTACTTCAGAAGACCTTTGCGGATAATCTCGTCAAATTGAAGATTTTCGCAATCTTGAAGGGATTTTAGCATGGCAAAATATAAACCAGTACTCTCGTCAATGTGGTTTTCTATTGCCTTTGATTCTCGGTTATTACTTTCAGCTGTTCCAACGCTTTATTCAAGATCTCCTCGACACTGTATACAGCTCTCACGGCTTGTTTTCCTTTTTTTTTTTTTTTAAATAATTTTAATACGAGACGCTTCTGTCTTTCGGAAACCCTAATTAATTTCGGATATAAAAGTCTGCACTCTTAGGCGAAGCTTCCACGTTGCTTTGATCAGGCAGAACTACTGCAATTTAGTCGTCTTCTCCACACGCCATGGCAATATTTTATCGAGCACTTGCTGGATGGCAGGCTTGCGTCTTATCTCTGCTCTTCACCTGCACTTTTCCACGATTGAGACGGCTCTCCTTCTTGCTGGGCGCCTCTCCTTGGCGCTCCCTGCTGTGTGAAACTTGCGTCGGATCTTCTTCACCAATTTGCTGTTCCACTTGACTGCTGCGCTAGCTCTAATATGACTGCGCTTCTCTTATCAGGCTCTGTTTGGCTCTGATACCAATTCTTGGATAATTAGCAAACTTAATGATTTTCATTGATTTGAAACGGTTCATTACATGCTAATTTATACATTGCAAAGGAGTTTTCTAGACTCACAGGAACCAGGACGAACCAGGCTGTCGAATCACCTTATCTCCTATGCTGAGTTGGCGAACTATGTCTTGAATATTCTCCTTATTTCTAAAAATAATGTAATACTAATCTGTGTTGCTATTCCAGCCTGTCGTTAGGATTCCAGCAGGTTCGAGACCATGCTGAGTTAATGCTGCGCTGTCATTCTTTGCTGTCATTTACATGTATTTTATTTTTTATTATTTCATTATTAAAATATAAACACTAACAAGATGAATCAAATGAATCCCACTCACATGATTAACTATGGATTATTTTGGTTGCTTCACAACTTGTTCTTAACAAGAAAAATGGTTTGAATACGTTGAATCTACGTCATTTTTGTTTGAATAATTTGCATACGTAATGGAAAAAAGAGAAAGTTTGACATGGAATTTTTAAGTTGAAGGGAAGAATCAATATTGATTTATAGAAGTAAGTTGGCTGTACACAACATTGAAAAGGAGATGACGGGCAGAATGGATATTGGGTCAAATATGAAGCGCTTTAAAAAAAATCAGTAATGAAGAGAAGAATTTTTCCAAAGATGAAGGGTAAAAATATGATAATATGATTTATATTTTAAAATATTAATTTTATAATATAAAATTTAAAAATATATAATAATTTTTATTGTTTTTTATATATTTATTTGGTTAATTTTATAAGGTTTAGTTTACTTAATTAATTTAAAATGAACTACAATTATATTGTGTCATATTTTTAATTTTTTTAAATATAAAATAAAATTAGTTTTCATATATTTACTTGGTTAAATTTATAAGGTTTCGTTCACTTAATTAATTTAAATTGAACTACGATTGTATTGTGCTATACATTAAAAGAGTAATTCAATTGTAATTAATTTATATAGCACAACCTTTTAATGTAAGAAAGTTAGTTAAATACTTTTAATTTTTTATATATTTATTTTGATTAATGTTATAAGGGAAGTACACAGCAAATGATATAGAGAGAGTAATGATAGAGAGAGTATGTTTATTCATAATTTAGTAATTATATCGAAAAGGATTCTATAATGATAGTGGTGGGTGGAATGTAATAGAATGAATTAATATTTATTTTTATGTAAGATTTTAAATTTGAAGTTTATTTAGTTGTTAATGATGAATTTCAATATAAAATTTGACATTTATTTGATTGTCATAAGTTTTTTGTTTTGTTTGGAATATTTGGAGACATTTTTTTTATTGTATTTTTTTCAAGCCTAACATATTAATGTAACTAGATGCCATTTATCACTAATGAGTGGAAAATTAGAAGAGAGAGCAATAAATTTATTAATAAATATAATATATGAAAAATAAAACTTTGAGATTAATATATCTCAATATATTTCAATAAATATATCTCAGATATCCATAAATCTTATATAATTAAACAATAATTGTATTTTCTCAAATAATTATAACTATTTTTTTGGAATAATTATAAATGTATTATTTAAGATCTTTTAACTAAATGAATGTATAAGAATATTACTTAAGATCTTAGTGCATCTGAGTTGGTTTAATGGTGAAGAACATGTGTTCTTAGAAAGAAGGGCACATATTTAAATCCTGTAGGGGTAAAGATTGTATGCCTCGTATTTGTAGTACAACAAAATAACCCGCGATAAGAGTACGAGGTGCTCCCATATACTATAAGTTTCCTTACAAACCATAACCAAAGCACAACTTAACATCATTGTTGTTGTTGTTGTTGTTGTTGTTGTTGTTGTTTAAAAAGAATATTTAAAACAAAGTAAAATATGAATAAAAAATATACATAAGAATACTTGAAGTAGCATTTTGAAATAATGAAACTATTCTAGTAGGAAGATCATGTGTTTATGTAACTCATAATTTTTGCTTAGATCTTATAAGTTTATATTAAAATATAATATCACACCTATATTTTAGAGTCAATTTAACATATACATTATTTAAATAATTAAATTGAATGAAAATATAGAAGCAAAGTTAAAAATAAATATAATATTAATTTTATATAAAATTATTGATAGTTATAATATATAATAAATTAATAATTTTATGAATATGAAAAGTATGTATAATATTATTTGAGAATAGATATAAAATTATTAAGTTTTATAATTTTTAGGGAGATAATGATATGTTGAATCTTAAAATATATATATATATATATATATATATATATATATATATATATATATATATTAATTAAATAAAATAAATTTAAATAATAAATCTTAAATTTTTTATAATGAAAACATATATTCAAATTTTTAAGAGATATGTTATATGATTATATTTAATTTTAAAAATAAATAAAAAATATTAAATATTTATAATGAAAAAATATTATTAAAAAAATAATTTTTTAAAAATATGTTTCTAAATCAACCCATACCTAATAAAATTTTAGGGCTTCAACTCCTAATAAAATTTCAGAGCTTCAACTCTTTAATTATGGGTGTGATAGACTCTAGGACCACTTTTTTGGAATGAGAATAGACATAATTGATCTATATTACAAAGATTTTTAATAATTTGATCTAAATATTTAAGAAACTAGAAAGTGCCTTCTTTTCCTTATTAAATAACTTTTTGACTAATACATCAAAGTCAGTGCAAATAACTCTATCTTGCCAATGGATTTGTAACGAGAAGAATTTAAAGTTCAAAACAAAACACGTTTAGACTCAATTAAATGTGTGAAAATTTAAAGTAAAAAATGTTAAATTGACATATTTTTTTGAAAAATAAAAATAAAACTAATAATCTTTGTACATTATGAAAATTATAAAAATCTCTTGGTAAATGTTATATGTAGAAAGATAACGACTTCTATTTATATGTAGAAAGATAATGACTATTAATTTTTTTTATAAAACACATGTATTATGTCAACAATTGCAATATATCTAAATTATATGGATTAATTAAAATTTCAATTAGAGATTTAATAAAATTTCAATGTCTAAATTACTTTTTGCTATATTTAATAGAGAAAATACCAGCCTGAGCAATCAAACACACTACAATATTTAAGGATCAAATTTCAACATTACAATTAATCTCTATTACAACATTTCAATGTTAATGCCCATCAACGATTTTATCATTCCAAATAATTTTATTGTATGGTTAGAAATAGATCCAACTAAACTAGATACTTCGCAACAATAAATAACTAATAAGCAAAATAAAATTTGTAAATTTCATTTATAATCCAAGGAAAGGATATGGAGACCCACATGTTCGAAGATGCTTATTCTCAAAAACAAACCTGTATTTGTCCCTCTGCATCCCATTAATAATTTCATCTTCTGGGTGTTTTGTTTTTATAGTCATGAAGCTCACTAATTAATTTATATTTAAGATAATTATTTTATAATATAAATTAAAAATATATATTAAGAAAGTTAAATATGTTAGGTTTTTTTTTTCAAGTTTAAATATATTAATATAATTAGATGGATATCATTTGTTACTAATGAATAAAAAATAGAAAACAAAATAATGAATTTATAAGTATGGTATGTAAAAAATTTAATTTTTTATTTTGAAATTAATATGTTTTAATATATTTTAAATATTTGTATTAATTTATAAATATTTTAAATATAATTAATTTAAAATATTTATATTTTCTCAAATAATTATAATTATTTTTTAAATAATTATAATTATTTTTTAAATAATTATATTTTTATTGTTTAGAAAATTTTAACTAGAAAAATATTGAAAACAAAGGAAAATGTGAGCACAAAATATAAGAGTAATTGAAGTGTTAACATTCTAACTCATATTCTTTGTTTAATCATATAAATCTATCTTAAAAGATATCAATATAATATTTTATTCCTTATATATTTAATATATTTGAGTATCATTTTGCCATAGATGGTTAAATAGTCAAATCGAATGCAAATATAAAAGATAATGTTAACAATAAATTTGCCTCCACTCACCTCAATGAAGGTCCTTGGGTGGAGTCATAGTGTTCCAATTGAGATCGAAGGTACCTCTGGATTAAGAAAAAAAATAAAATAAACAATAACTAGAATATTTATTTTATATAAAATTGATAATAGTTATAATAATAAATAAGTTAATAATTTTATTAGTATGAGAGATATGTACGATAATGTTTGATAATACATATAAAATTATTATGTTTTATAATTTTTATAGACATAATAGTATGTTGGAGCCTAAAATATTTTTAAAAAATAATAAAAATTATTTACATTGAAAGGAATAACCTAAAGTGATAGCTACGAAATGTAATGGCATGAGTGGTTTACTTTTATTTTTGATGGGTTGACATATTTTAAAATAAAAAAATGTCGATATATCAATCAAATCAACCAACCTATTGTTTAAAAAAGATGTAATCAACCGATATATATATGTATGTATGTATGTATGTATGTGTATGTATGTATGTATATGTATATATATATATATATATATATATATATATATATATATATATATATATATATATATATACATATACATATACATATACATACATATACATACATATACATATGTATACATATACATATGTATACATATGTATACATATATATATATATATATATATATATATATATATATATATATATAATACATACATACATATATAATTACATACATACATACATACATACATACATACATACATACATACATACATACATACATACATACATACATACATACATACATACATATATATACATACATACATACATACATACATACATACATACATACATACACACACACACACACACACACACACACACACACACACACACACACACACACACATATATATATATATATATATACATACATATACATACATACATACATACATGAGAAAAAAATGTACAAATAACAAATAAGTAATAGAGAAAGGAGGAAAAAAAATGAAAAAGAAACAACATAGATAGTGTGAAAAATCATGAACATAGGTTATTTTGAAGCATAAATCAAGTTTCAAAGTCATTTTTTAATTACTTATTGGAATGTTGTATTTTGGAAACAATGTTGTCATTCGACAAGGTTGATAGCATAACTGACATTTGGTGATAATGGTACCAAAAGATAACTATGCTATCAAGCCTCGATAACATGCTATCATTCGACAACATGTGTTATTTAATGGCAACAATGTTGTCACTCGATAACATATAGTAATGATAGCTATATGATATCGAGTGATAACATTGATGCCACCAAATGACATCATGCTACCACATGATGGTATGTTGCTGAATAATGACATGTTGTTGAAGATCAACAATATAGCTATCATTCGATAGTAGTAATACTATCACTCAAAAACATATAACTATCATTACTATGTTATCATTATTATAATCTATTAAGTGATAAAAATTCTCTTACCAAATGATAATATGTTGCCAAATGATAACACTGTTACCGCTTGATAGCATAGCTATCATTTGATGATAGTGTTATTTAATGACAACATGCTATCGAATGACAACATGTTGTTGAATGATAGTATTTATTATTTTTTAGATTTTTTAAAATAAAAAGGATATAAATTTATTCAATTAGAGAAAGCCCAAGACTACAACTAGCAAGAAAATAAAAGGGCCAAAGGCACCAATTCACATCCAACCATCAAGAAGTAGAGAATAATAAACCACCTAACCAAAACAACTAGAGCATAGTCAAGGACCACACATATCCTCTTGAATCAAATTGTGTAGTTTATGAGCATAGTCACTAGGAAGCTGCTCCCACTCATCTACCTTCCAATCATTCCTAAACTCTAAAGCCCATTTAGATAGACAATCAACCACAATATTTGATTCCCTAAGAATATGAATGAAGGATACCATCTCTAGCGAGTAGTGCAACTGGTGAATCTGTCACATAGTAGAAGACAATTGCAAGTTCACCCCATCAATGTTGTATCTATTTAATAAGCTGATCATAATTTGAGAATTAGATTCACAAATGATCTTTCACCATCCAAGAGCACATGGTTTTTCCATATTAAAAAGAATAGCTAGAGCCTCAATGAGGTTATTAGTCTGGATCATGATACTTGGAGAAGAAGAAAAGGGCAGCCTCAAAACTATCTCTCCCCAAACTTCCCACACTAGAATAACCTATATTTCCCTTAAAAGAGCCATCAATATTAATTCTTAAAACACCATCAAGAGGCGGAGACCATCTACCTTCTCTCTAAATTTTCCATTTGGGATGACTTATTGTAATGGAACAAGCCTTCCTCAAACTAAGACCATTCAGACCTAAACCCATAAATACCATAGCCTCCTCAACATTCAGAGGAGCACCAACCTCATATTTAGCTGAAATAGTCTCTTAAAGCATACCAAGAATACATTTCCAAACTTGCAAAACTGCCAAATTTTCATCTTGGAATATCCTATGGTTCCACTCTAGTCAAATCTTCCAAATAATGCATGAAGGTCTAATAGTCCATGCCATCTAGAGAGGGGAGGATATAGCAAGGGGTCTCCCCAAAGTCCTCCAAAACCTAGTAATGGATAATGCATGCATATAAGGGTACCTCCAAACCACCCACCATAACTTCTAAATAGATTTGGAGAAAGAGCATTGAAAGAAAAGATGTGAAAAACACTCCTCATTACTACCACATATAAAACATTAAGATGGCCCCTAAAATCCCCTCTTTAGAATATTGTCCCAAGTAAGAAATCTATTACAAGCCACTAGTGAAAGGAAGAAGTTGCACTTGGGCCATGCAAACTTGTTTCAAACATATTTCCACCAAGGGACTTCATCCTCCCCATACTTCTATCCAAATCCCGGTATCTAGATGCCATCGAATAAATCCCTTTAGGATCTAGGTCCTATTATAAGACATCCCTCTACTATAAAGAGATACAAAATCTCTTTATTAAAATCTTACAAAGCTTAACATGATCTACAACCAAACCCCCAAGAGGTCAAAGTGACACCCTTTCCATCTGAGCATCTCTGCCTGACCCAATCGCTCCATAACTTTCAAATCACTAACTTTAGACCATCTAGCATCCAAAAAATATGAGCCCAATTTCTACAGATGAGGATGAGAAATGAATAATGAGGGGTAACCATCCCAAGAATTGAGCCAAAAAAGATAATCATCCCCTTATGATAAATCCAAAAATACCCCTACTTAATCAAGATAGCATAAATTTTAAGAGTATCCGAAATCATAGACCCCTTACCATCCAGAGAGTAGCATGGAATGTCCTTATCTACAACACCTCTCAAATATTTAGCCTTGAGGATTTTGGCCCAACTTTGATCTTGACTAATAAACCATTGCTAGTAAATCTTGACTACCAAAGCCTGACCAGTAATGGTTACCTATCTATCGAATACCCAAGCCCCCTATTGGATAGGCCTATATATAGAGTCCCACTTAACTAGACTCCAATTCTTAAAATTTAAACTACTAGAATAAAGAAACTATCTAGAGAGTGTATCAAGCTCTCTAATTAAGCTTGTAGGATCAACTTGAACCATACACTTGTAGAGGGGGAGTTCTTGAACCACAACCTTTATGAGCATGATCCTCCCAACAAAAGACATCCACCAATAATTCTAGTGATTAACACAACCCCTAAAATTATGTAAAATATGCTACGAAGGCCTACTTGGAAAAGGTGACATCGAGAGGGGAACACTCAAATACACAAAAGGAAGATTACTAATCTCAAATATAAGAATGTGAGCAATCCTATCTTAAATAAGTAGAGGAGTATTGAAGAATAAGATATATGATTTCCATTCATTAACATTTTGACTTGAAACAACTATATAAATGTCTAGAGCCTACCTAAAGTTGTTTGCTTCCCTAATTCTAGCCATGCCGAAAAGGGCAATATCATCCACAAACTGAAGATGGGTCTGTGGAGCCAAGCCATCAACCCAAGACCATCCCTAAATCAACCCTCGACTCAAATGGTATTTGAGTATTCTTCCCAAACCTTTCGCCATAATAATGAAGAGATAAGGAGACAAGGGATCACCCTACCTAAGGCCCCTAAAAGTACCAATAAAAGAAGAAGGCACATCATTAATCAACACAAAATATGACATAGACATAACACAACTCATCACCCAATTAATCTAGTCCTCAGTAAACCAAAATGCACATAGAATCATGTGAAGAAAGGACCATATGACTTGATCATAAGACATAGCCATGTCCAATTTGACAAACATTGCCTTCTCTTTAGAAACCTTCATGGAGTGGATAGCCTCAACTATAATCATAACACCATCCTGAATATGTCTGCTAGTCATAAATTCCCCTGCTCCTTAGAGATAATATTAATTAGCTAGGGGGTCAATTTCTAAAAAATCAACTTTGTAATGATTTTATAGATGACATTACATAGAGTAATTGGCTGAAAAAGATCAAAGTAATTAGCACCCTCACATTTGGCAATAAGATCTAGGAAAGTTGAGTTCATAGCTTTCAACATTTATTTACTATCTTGAGATTCCTACACTACCTCCAAAATATTCGATTTGATAATCTCCCAAAATTTAGGAAAAACTCTATAGGAAACCAATCTAGGACTGGGGCCTTACCTTTTTTCATGATGAAGACATCTTCCTCAAGCTCATCAAGAGAAATCAACTGAGTAAGTTCAACATTAGCTTCGTAAGAGACCACAGAAGGAATATAAGCCAAAACCTAATTCACTTCCTCCAAATCCTCATGGGTATTCTCTAAGAATAAAGCAAAGAAATATTGAATGGACTCCTAGGAGATATCATGGAAAGAAGATAGATGAGAAACCTAAGAAGATGTAATAGAGGAGATTAAATTTCCATGTCCCTTGACTTTGACAGAGTTAAAGAAGAAGGTAGTATTCTTGTCTCCCTCTTGTATCCAATCAACCCTTGATTTTTTTCTTCTAAAACAACTCCTCCCATAACTCCCATTTAGATATATTCTCCAAAGTATCTGCTTTAGCCTTAAGGGACTCTCGAGTGATGTCTTGGTCTCTATTCTGCCTAGAGATGATATCTAGCTGATTTTGAGCTACGGTTTTTTCATTAACGACATTCCCAAAGAATTCCTTGTTCCACTTATTGAGCTAAAATTTCACAAAATGGAACCTTTTAACAAAAGTACACATGGCTATCCCATGTAAAGGTAGACCATCAGACCACCAAATTTTAACAAGATCTTGTAAAGAAGGCTCCCATAGCCATATTAACTAAAATTTGAAATAAATATTCTTGGCACTTTCCTGACCATGCACATAAAATTTATGGGCCAGTGATCTCAACTATGCTAGTTAAGGATTTCAGAATTAGAAATCCACTGATTACCTAGCCAAAAACCTGTCTAGCCTTTTAGAGATAGAGTCCACACCACACCTCTTATTAATTTAGGTAAATAGATCATTGAGATGATTTATATCAATCAAATGTAGTTGGGTTATATTATAATTAAACATAGATGAAGAGGGATCCAAATGATCTAAACCAACCCTCTTCTCATCAAGATTGAGAATAGAATTAAAATCCCCAACCAAAACCTAGGGAAATAAAGAAGCTAAGGATATCATATACCTTATATGATCCCACAAAATATCCTTACTATTAAATTCAATTAGAGCATAGACATTAGATAATAACATGGTTTCGCTAGATTCAAAGCTTGAAGCAACCATGGATATTGAAGATCTACTCACAATCCACCACAAGGGGGAAATCTTTCACTTGTCTAAGAGGCATACAATCCCACCATAATTGACATTGACCATGCCACAAAATCCTAGATGAGATCTTATCCATACCCTCCATATACAACTTATATTCCCAGATAAAAACAATAACAGGGGAATGAGCTGTAATCATTTCCCAAACAACCTTTTATTGAGGAATGTTTTTCAAACCCCTCACATTAAAAGAGAAAACAATCATTTATGGGGTTTATAAAAATGGGAGTGAAGAGGTTTAATAGATCTCAACTCCACCAAATTCTCACCCATTATCTTGATCTTTCTTCCTTCCAGCCTTGGAAGTCTTTTCTATGTTCCCCTTCTTAATTTTTTTGGTGGATACCCAAAGAAGAAGAGACCAAGGGGCCCTTACTATTATCCTAATCTATATCCAAATATTGTGAGTTCATACAGTCAATAGGTGGCATAAAATACCCTTATAACCATACTGGAATGACTGGTAAAATAGGAGATTTTGAGACTTGACCAAGAGTCACCATAGCACCTGACTCCACATAGGGATTGCCACTCCTATCCTTATAAGAAGCCAAGTCATCCACCTTAAAGATAAAATCAATAGAAACACCCTTATTTTGGATCATCTCTTGCTGGTTTAAGTCTTTTAGGGCCTCAAAACAATTGAAACTTGCATCATCTTTCCTGTCCTTAAGGGCTTTTTTCCTCTCTCTTATTATGAGATTTCATAGAAATGAACCCCTCCTTATTAGTTTCACCTTTAGACATAGGGGATTTTCCTTTTTCCTTCGAAGGGTCTGAGCAAGGAGGCATCCTACCAGAAACCCCACTAGAATAAGAATCATAGACCTTAAGTTTAGGACAATTTCTCTAGAGGTGACCATATACATGATAGATTCTACACCAAAAAGGCAGAGTCTCATAGTCTAATTATTAAATCCATGAAGTGGACCCAAATTTAACTTATAGCGATTCAGGTAATGGGTTAATTATATGAATCTCCACAAAAATACAAGCCAAATATAGATCACTCCACTCTAATTTCTATTGTGATGGCCCTATCAGTTTACTAAGAAAAAGTGATATACTATACAAAATGTTGCTCCTCTGAAATTCAAATGAAAGCCAAGGAAGTTGTACCTAAACTTGAACTTGTGATAGAATATCTTCAATTAGATTAAATATAGTGTGTCAGGGTTTCAAAAATATCCCCACTTTATTGTAAAAGTAGGGCCCTCCTTCAAAATATTTGTTATGATCTACAATACATGTAAAAATTGCAATGAATAAACCATTTTCTGCTTGCAGAACCTCCATGTCTACCTCTAGGTTCTAAGTTTGATAGGGCCAAGACTCTAGTAATGAGAGAAGCCTTGATTCCCATTAAATTAAATATTAGTGCATGATTTATCTAGTAATCAACATCCTCTCTAATAGATTCTAACTAGATAACCAAAACTGAGTGAGTCTCACTCTTAGCCAAGTAACCATTCACTTTAAAAATTTAAGATAAGCCACCATGCGTCAAACTCATACCAGTTGAAGCATTAGTCCTAAAATAAATATCCATGTTTAGATGGGAAGAAATCAAGCCCCATAACATCTAAAAAATACATAAAGGTAGAGCCAGAAGGAATATCCTTTAGTTTCATTAACAACCAAAAATCCAAGTACCTTAATCAAATCCCAAACCCCAAACCTGTACAAAGAAGAAATAAAAAGCAACCCCCCTGAACACCAAAATAACCCATCCTAAGAAAATAAACACCCAACACCATGCAAAAAAATCCCAATTAAATGCATGAAACAATATAGTCTCACATAAATGCCATAACCAAGAAGGCCGTAGGCTTGCACCCACACTCCCCCACATGCTCAAACATTTTCCTCACTAAAAAATTCTCTAATTCAATGTATTATATTTTAGTTTTTATTAACCTTATATTATTATGTTTTTTTTAAGTTTATAAAAGTTTAAATGTTTGATGTCTATAAAATATAGGTATAGCTTGGCCACATTTGAATTTTTAAACTGAAGATCACGGAAGAGAATATCGAAGAGAATATGCTCAAAAATATTATAGATAACAACATGAACAAATGATATAGGATCAAAGACAATGATGTAATGAGAATTAAATAGAAAGACATGGAAAATGTAGGGTGGAAATGCTAGTTGAAGATCTATAAGTAGAAATGAGACAACATGCCCAAGAAATGACATCATATCGTGCATGAACATCTCAAGATGATCAACAAGGATTAAGAAGAATAATGCAAAGAGAAATGCATTTGAATCAATTTAAAAAGGAATAAAAAACCAACTACAAGAATGTAATCATGAATCCATTCAAATACATCATTAAATGAATGCTAATGTTGATGTTAACTCTGAAGAAGTGAATTTCATGACCATAAAACATGTGTTAGACACTCAAAATAATAGAAAAACAAATGTTATGGATGATGATGTTAAAAATAATATACAAAATACACATGATGAGGATGTTACAAATTATTTTTTGCCATCACTTATAAAAATTGGCTTCACCAAGTATGTGTTTTGTTTTTCAAGAAAATTACCCTAGCATAAACATATTGCAAGCACTTGAAGGTCCAACTTTCCAAAGATGTCAAGAAGAGAAAAATGATAATTGATTTTAAGCATTAAACAATATGGATCCTAGTCCACAATTGCCATAATTTGCATGCTTAACCCAAGTAGAAAAGATGTTAATAACATGAGTCAATACAATCTTACAAGTCACACACATAACTAGAGGTAAAAATAAATATAAAGGACATACGATCATTTTTACTCAAGAAGTGAAAGATTGTTATGGTTTCACCACATCAAATAAAATATTTGAAGATCATTATTGTTCAAATAAGAGACCAATGTGGAACAAATTACAACTTTATAGTTAATATAGAGAGGGTCTATAGGGAATTAAAATATAAAATAGAACATGAAAAGTTCTATATAAAGTTTTAGATTAATGAAAATGCACTTACTAAACTGCCATCCAGTTCTGATAAAAATATCTTTCACCAATTAAACTTTGCATATATGGAAGTTGATCTATATGTGAATGAATATGTATTTTAGGGTTTGATGATGGAAATGGGTGAAGGAAATATCATCAATGACATGAATTCAATGGCCTCCAAACCCCACAATGCCATGAGCACACAACATTAAACCTTTCACCAACACTGTTTAATGCAAGTTTTTTCAATACAAAATACAATTGAGCATAAGGCAAGCAATCAACTTATAAAGTAAAGAGTTAACTAATTGGTCAATGTAAGTGTTTATTATATTATTAATATATTCATGGGTGAGTAAACCTAATGTAAAACCTAGAGATCTAATGGATTTTCCATGAATTGGTGTATCTCCTATAAATGAGTATGTCACAAAGAGGTTACTTAATATTGCATTCCCCACAGTACTTCTAGATGGAAGATGTAATTAGTTAGAACTTGGAATGAAAAGAGTACATCTACATGAGTTTTTTAAACACTTGATTCGATATAGGGATCACTATTTTGGATGACACCCATGATTCAGATATTATATGATGAATATGATTATGAGACATCTGCACAAAATTCATATGTAGTGTTTGTGAAGAAGAGTATTTAATACATGCTAATAATCATCAATAGATTATGTGAGCATATGAACAATGTTCCCCACTCACATATAGTTGATTTCTTAAAGTGTTTTTATTCCACATTGAGGGTTACAAGGTCTCATTGGATAAAAAATCATGCATAATTAAGTGACACGTTGCATCAGATTGGAACACTGACAATTTTCTTCACTTTGAGTGAAAATAATATGTATTAGCTTGGTTTGTATGTACTAATCCTAGGAAAACTACCAACAAATCCCCAAGAATCTCAAAAATGGTCTTGATAAAATTTTATTAACTATCCTCATATAGTGGCATACTACATGCACCTGTGATATACAATTTTTTGAAAGGAGATACTATAAAAAGGAATGAAAGTGAAAGATTAGTGGTCTAGATATGAATGGAAACATATAGGTTCACCACATGAATTAGTTCATATGGTTAGAGGGAGCACCAAAAATGGATAACCTTAATTTGACAAATAATCTTGATCTATAAAAACTCAAAAATACTTTGATTCTATTGTCCATGCATGAAATAAACATGGAGATCAACATCAACGAAACATATTGGTATGATATCAAGCCTTTAAAAAACTATGTTTACATAATAATAGGTTATCTTTTACTTATAAATAAACTTTTATATATGATGAAATATAGGTATTACAAAATTTTACACAACATTCATGTCTTCAAAATACACATCAACTGGCACAAGTAGATCTCGATCAAGAATATGAAGAACTATTAAATTATGTAGAACATCATACAATGTGTAGAGAGGGTGCCTTCCTATGTAAGGGTTTGTAGCTAAGATATTCATATGTTCATTTTTTCTATATAAAAATATAACATGATATGCTTATAGAAACTAAGAACAATTTATGATTTATTATAGGTACAATGCATTGTGGTCATTAAATATGAGAGGACCAAAATTATTTGAAGACTCAAAAATAGGAGATAAAAAATATGAGCCTACAAGAAGTGATTATCATGTAAATATGAATATTTGAAACATGCTACAATTATGGAGAGCAAATTTAGATTGGCAAACTGTGCTTTCAAAACATGTGGTAATCAATTACATTAACAAATATGAAACAAAAGTTGAGAAGAGTTATGAGCCAAAAATGATTCCAAAAACACCAGTAGAACATTTATTCAAGGGTGGGGAGTCTATGGCCATGGATATTTATGGGAAGGGGAAACCAAAATTAGAATTATAAATGACTGAGCAAAGCTTAGCGATAGTTTTTGAAACTCACATAGAAGTGCCAAGTCCTCAAAGGTTATTACATTGTATTCAGAAGAAGGATTAATATATACTCATATGACTCAAATTTTGGATGTTTCTTTGGAGTTATCCATCCCCATATTGCCAAATATAGAGGAGGATAATGGGTGGAAGCTAGTGAAAGGGAAGAAAGGAAGAGGTAAAAAGGAACCATATTCATTAATTATGTCTCTCAGATCTCAAATAGAAAACTAAAAAAGAGAGACTCTCAACAAAATAGTCTATTATAGTAGTTTTTTATTTTATCTAGCTTGTTGGCCACTAATATTTATTTCTATTATTGATGTTAGTTTCATTTTTAGGTTTAGGGTTTGATCCTTAAAATCCCTCTTTTGGTTGTAATCTAATTACTTTTGGGCTGGTCATACCCCTTTGGCTTGCTTTGTTGTACTTTAAGACTTAATAGATGGGGTATCTAAGCATATTAGGCCCTATCTATTTTTTTATCTTCTAGGGTCTATGGTCCATAGTTTCACAAAAAAACCATTTATCCTAAATAAAAAAAAGTTGAGAAGAGTTTTGAAACATATCAAATTTTAATGCATCTTCTGAACATTGAAAATCATGATGAATTAACATCTAGAACATATAAAGAGTCCTAATTAAAACCCTTGATGAAAGAGACATTAGGGCATAACAAACATGTCATATGGTGTTGGAGCTTTCTTTGGTAGAAAGAAATAGAGTGTCAGTTTGAATGTTTCATGTGAGGTGTTCAAAATGGTAGCACACTTAAAATATTTCATTGATGGATATATAAGCATGCCTTATGGAATGAATAGTTTTCCACTTATGAGACAACTAAATCATGTTCATATAATCCCAAATGAAGGAAAGATAATAAATGGGATTCTAAGATTACGCCAACTATTATGAGAGTATTAAAGAGGTTTACTACAATGGGTAAGTGCATGGAGTTGGGGGATAATTCCATGGACATTTTCGGTAACATGATCAAGTTAATAAATAATGTGATCACATTATTTAATTAACATGATCATGTTAATTAAATTATGGATTAGTAATTATCATGCCATAATGTGATTTTATTATTAAATAAAATGATCATGTTATTTTAAACAATAAAATGATCACATTATTAACAGAATCACATTATTATTATTTTTAATAATGTGATCATGTTAATAATGTGATTGCATTATCTGTATCACAAAGAAACTAAAACTAAAACTAAAATGCAAATTCATCATTTTGCATTTGAGTTTCCTTTGCCTTCCATGATCACATTTTGTGTGAGAAAGACCAAATATTAACAAAAACCCACTAAATTCATCCTAGCAAGCCGTTGATTAATGATGTTTCCATGTAGAAGAGGTAAGTGCTAAAAATTTGCACTTGTTAACCCTAATTTTTAGTAATTTTAGTAATTTTTAGTTGTAATTTATTTGTTTTGAGAAATCCATCCTTATAACCCTCATAACCCTCCACAAAACCCCCTTGTTATTCTTCCTAACCTTCCATAAAACCCTCTTGTTCCTCCTCATATCCCTCCACCTAACCCTCATACAGTTCCAAAAAATCCCCTAGGCAGTCAAGAGATTCTAATTGACAAAATTGTGGGAAATAAAATTTAAATTGATGAATTAATTTAGAGAACGAGGGTTCCCACTTCCACCAACCCCCATCGCACACATCTAGCTAATACCCTAGAGACATTATTAGGTCAAATTGATTATATAATGATTTAAATTGACAAATGGATTTCATATTAGGATAGTTGTAAGGCTTATTATGCTAAAAAATTATCAGCATTTAAGGTAAAGAACAAAGAAATATCAAAATCCTCTATTTTCACCTTATTCATTTACCTAGCCACTAGTGCACACTTTCCAATAACTGCTAAACATTTTCCAACTCATTATTTCCAACATAATTTAATCATATCCAATTTTTGGGATCAATGGTGGATGGTGTCTGATTATCCACCATGTAACAACCATGAGGTCCCATTGATTTTTTGACAAAACTCTATTGTGAGTTTTTCCTCAATGAGATTCTAAACTATTTTGATTTTAGTGAGTTTCAAGGCCGAGGAACAAGCTTTGCACATAATCGACTAGGTACATGTCTGTACCTAATTGGCTTATAAGGATCTGTATCTAAAATTCACTTAAACTAGATATCCCTTTTATATTTTAGTAGGTCATGGATATAGACACTTTACATGCTCTTATTTTTCTCACCGATGCACTCATTCAGCATATGAGTAGGCACTCACATACCAATCCTAGAGATATGCCACCTAGTGTTCATACCTGAACCCACCCTTGTAGTTCTTGTGGAGCTATGTGTACTGGACCTTTTGATGTTGATTGCATTGGTTGTTCAGAGGACTTAGATAATATTCTTATGAGTGATGAGTTTTTGGCATACATATTTGGTGTTCAGACATCAACCACTACATAGATGCAGGTATATTTTATAGAAATGTCATGCTAAATTTAAGTTATAATTGTAAAGTTAATTTAGCTAACAATTAATTTACATAGAAATTGAATAATATATATGTCATTTTTTATGTCATAAGAGGTGATGGTGGCTTCATCATCACATTTTATATTTGAAACATTTGATTTGATACAACCATTGTTTACATTTTTGCATCTATGTCTGTTAGGATGACACCTTTTACTTATACAAAGTTAAAATTTTGAGTTAATATTATGCTCTATGTATATTTGCCTTGTAAGTTTAAGATAAATTTATGTATCAAGATTCTTGATGCATAAGTTATAACAAGCTTTCTTGATATGGATGTAAACACACACTTACCTCTACCAAATACCCAACTTTGATATTTTCTTGTCCTTGTTTGTCTTTTGTCTTCAACCTCTTTATCTCTTTGATCACTTTGCATTTACTAGGTCTTTCTTGTTCACTCTTACCTAATCAATGGTTCTTAATCCTCCTTGTATTCACTTAATACTCCTTATCTACTTGAAGTCATTTTAATGATCAACTACCTCTAAAATATTTCATTTTAACATCAACCTCCTTAGTTCATACTTTGTTTCCATGTTCTCTCTCCTTATCCTTGATTTATTATTTACAATCTTCTTATGTATTTTCATAGCTCTACATGGTAATTTTATTTTGTCCTTCCAAAATACTCATAATATAATCTAACTACTCAATTACATCTCATTTCATGCATCCAACCATTCCAGACAACCCCCAATCTTTAACTCTTCACTTAACTCTTCTTTCCTCTTTGACACCTTCCTTCTACTAGCCCTTTTTTGAGGCAAACCTCCTTGTTCTGAGTAAAATAAAAAGCTCCCAACTAAACCAAACACACATTTAGATACCCATTTGAATCACATAGTTCATTTAGGGACTTTCATAATTTAACTCTCTTTGGAGAACACCTAACTCAACACCCCTCAAGGCTAATTAGGTCTCCTAGGCCTAATTCAAGGCTACTTACTATGAAACCATACCATACAGACTCAAATTGAATTTAAAACTTAAAAATTATCTTCCTCTTATATAAATACACCTATCCAAAAATTTAATGACTTTTCATCATTTAAATCACTTGTAATCTCATTTTCAAGTTTCAAACCCTAACTTGTGTTATTTCAATCCTGCACCTACCTGAGAGGATAAAAAATGAGCTAGAATGACCTTTTGACCCTTATAAAAGATTTTAAGGATTGAAATATATCTAAATTTACCCAAAAAATCTTATCAAACTATTAATTTTAGTATCTCAATACTAAGTCACTCCCAACATGTAATTTTACAAAAAAATTGTACCCCTCCAACATGACTATGTCAACAAATAGGACATAATAAAACATTAAGACCCTTTAAATTCATTTGAGATAAATTAAATGAATCACACACATGGAAAAAAAATATCATAAAACATTCAAAATACCTTAAATCCTCAACTCTATTTCCAAGAGCTCTATTTGGTGTTTTTTTATGACTATGCAAACTCAAAATTGTTACTAATTGGGATGTATATAGTCTTCCCATGTATTTTGTATTTTCTCAATAGTATTGAGACTTTAAATGTGTTTAGTTTAATTTCATAGAGATAATTTATCCCTTACTCACCTTTCATTCATTTATAATGACACTTTAAACTGACTATGTTCTCCTCTTTCTGACTATCCCTGAAGATAGAGTATTGAAACTTGGGTTTCACCACTTTGAACCTGTAGACTAATAAATTGAATATTTTATGACTAGAGATATGAAAACCACAAGATATATCATAAAATTTTAGACACTTATTTACATTTTTCTCCATCCAAAGAAGCTTTACAATTAAGGATATACTTCTTGATATGTCTCTTATTCCTTTTCTCTCCCTAACTTTGCCTTGTCAAAGTGATACTATTCATTCCAACTCCTACTCTTCCAATCACACTTCATACATGTATTAAAATTTTTATATTACCTCCAACATGAAAACTACTTACTATTATTATCCATTACACATTTAATGGTGGTTAAACTTCCATGATTCTTGGGTTATATTGTCTTTTCATGATATGCTCATTGAAATATGTTGCCATTTATATCTTAGTTTACATTGAGAAAAACTTTCCATATATATCTTTGATACTTTTAAAAAAAGTGAGTGAGCTCTTGTTTACATGAACATTTTATGGCTCAAGTAGACACTCCTCACTTTTTATGATCTGAGACAGACATAGGTATTACTGTTGTAGTGTCATTTGCATAGGCACTGACAGAGGTATATATTAAATTCTAATTTTGAATTGTAAAAATAAACTAGTGTTTTAATAATTCTACTACATACTTGGGGTAAATATAAATTATGTGAATGTATTTTGTATGAAGGGTTATCCTATGATATAAGATAGTACTAGTTAGATGATTAGTAGGGTAACTTCTCATGTTTCTCCCATATTTTAGATGCCTATTCGAATAGTTGAGCCTGCCATTGAATTGTTTGAGCATAAAAAATAGATTGAGTAAGACCATGAGATTTTAGTAAGTGCATGTTTAAATTAGTTTTATTATAGTTTAAAATTAATTTCCTAACAATTGGTTAAATGTATTTTATGTTTATTTTGTAATAATACTTGTACTTGAAAAAGTTCAACTACAAGTGAACTATGAGCATAGGACCCGTAGTCAGACCTTGGATCAATCTAAATAATTAGAGGGGTCTCCATATACTAGTAGGGCATCCTAGGGAGAGTCTTCTTTGAGGAAGGAAAATAGAGGGAGACTATTGGATAAATAAGATGACTTAGTTGAGATTTACTTTTTTGTATGCTTATATGGTAATTTATACATTTTTGGCATTGTATATGTGTATACGACATTCACCCAACATTAGATATTATTTTGGTATATGTAATAATTTGTATTCCTATCATGATAATATATGTATTATTGATATTTCACACATGTGCCTATATTGTATTCCTATCATGGCAATTTATGTAATTTATATCCAATTTTTATTTCATTGTGTGTTATTGTATAGTGTTGTTTTGATCTTCCAAACTATTATCTATCGAATCTCATATTTGATGTTGCACCTGAGAATTAAAAAATTAATATTTTCAATGCTATAAATCTTGGATCTTCAGTATTTTTTAAAATTAAATTTTTTATTTCATTGTGTGTAGTGGAAATGACTAATGACACTCTTATCTATTTTGCATTTGTCATCACCCATTTACAACTTTTCAATTGATCATTAACACAATTTGATTACACTTAAAACCCATACCTAATCATGTTAAAACTTGTATAATGAAAATACATAAAATCATTCATAAATCCTTGTAAATTTCACTCTTTGATAACTATACCTATAAGTTACCTGATCTTTCACCTTTAATTGGCTCTAATGCCTTTTGACTAGCTTTTATTGAAACTAGTGACAAACATTTTATTAGCTCATTATATCTTATATAAACTATAAATAAGTGTTGCATCTTAGTTATATATTGCATTATATTTGATATTTAATGTCTCATCTAATTATGAAATTAGTGCAATTGTCTTTTGTTTGTATGTGATACATTATCGATTCTCTATCTTGTTATTTGTATCTAATTTAGATGAAATGAGTAAAATTTTAGATACAAAGATACATCTCTCTGGTGAGATTATTTTAAGAAGTCATAAATGGTTTTTGAAACACATTTTTAAAAATAGTTTTGAAGACTTAGTGTAGATCATAGTGAGCTATGAAGATCCTTAGTCGAGCTTCGAAGATCTGGGTAAACAACCTCAAAGATTCTCTGTTGAGTTACAAAGATGTTCTATTAAAGATCTGAAGATCTTCCAAGTAGTTATAAATATATTCCATCAAATATTTTAAGATAAACCTAGGTATATTTAAATACATTTTGATAAAGCTTTGAAGATGTTTTGATGAAGCTCCGAAGACATGTCTAGTCATGCTCCAAAGATGCCTAGCCACGCTTCTTGAGATCCAACTGGAATTTATACATCTAGGACATCCACATTAGAATATATCACTTCAATCATGTCCAAATATAAAAATTACATATTATCACATAGCCATGATGTTCAAATCCAATTGAAAGTGCATTTTCACTACCGTTTCTAAGCATGAAAAAATTGACAATAAATGTTGTCAAACTTGAAGTTGTGGTTACAAAACTCTAATTTTGATATTTATTAACCAAAAATTGGAATTTATAACATGTCCATGGGGTGGATAAAATATAATGCCAAGTTATTGGCTTCCCATCAAGCTTAATTGATAAACCCACCACCCATTCTGGCCTCAAGAACGCTCTTCCCAATATAAGAAAAATGCAATTTTTTAGCCTAAATTCAAATGGACATAAAATGAAACCTATAAGTTATTTATATGAATTTTTAGATCCTTACCCTACGTATTTAAGCCCTTTAATTTCAATTTATATCACTTAGGTGGAACCTTTGAGAACAATCTGTTGGACAAGTTGTAGTGAGGGTTTTAAAAAAACAACTTTTTGGTATTAAATAACTTCTTGAGCTCCAACTAACATTTCTACATCTAGGACCCACACATTATAATATATCACTTAGATCATATATAAATATGAAAGTTACATGTTATCATACCACCATGACATTAAAATTAACCTAGAAGTGCATATTCACTAGCATTCTAGAGCACAAAAACACTGACAATAAATGTTGTCAAAGTTGAAGTTGTCATTATAAAACTCTAGTTTTGATGCTTCCTGACCAAAGCTTGACACTACCAAAATGTTTATGGGGTTGGATACTATCTATCACTAGGTTATTTGTCTCCCATTAGGCCCAATAGACAAACCCACCATGTATTCCGACCTTAAGAACCCCCTTTCCAATATAAGAAAAATGTAATTTTTAGCCTATGTTTAAACACACGCAAAATGAAGCCTGTATGTCATTATTTGAGCTTAGATCATGTCTAACCTAATATTCAATCTTGTCCAACTTGAGCTTGTCTTATCTTTAAAAATATATAATTCTCTACTGACAATGCTAATCATGTGAAGGTGGAAGTTTATTTGGCACCACTAACCTACAAAAAAATCTTAGTAAATAATTAAAAATGAAATTCATATGTACTACCTAAAAAATTTAAAAAAATTGGTAAAATTTATTAGATATAATTTTAAAAAGTAAACACACCTACATATTTTAATCCAATGAATCTCTAGGATTTTCTCTAACCTTGATAGTATTAAGAATAGCTTCATGGTCTGACTTCTAAACTTTCTATAGTTTCTTGTTTAATGGCCTCCCATGATATTTTTAAAAATTGAATATTCATTACAAGAATCAAATTTGAACAGTGTAGTATCTTCCTATGCATTTAAAACTCTTAAAACAACTATTTATCTAATTTTTTTATAGGATATCATAGAAATCAAGTTCTAGTGACTACCACTTACCTAGTGGGATAGTCAATGTTTTCTCCATCTATAACTGGGGAAGTCTATTTTTTATTTCTCTCTACACATCAAAAAAAGTAGTAATCAATGCCCTCTTCAATATTCTAATTTTTAATAACTAAAAAAATGCCATGTATCAAAAAAACAATTTTTAGCGATAATATAAAGATATATAATAAGAATAAATTATACATAATAAAAAATATTCTACCTAGCTACACTAGATTAGATACATGGTTAGAATCATCTGATAATGTCATATTTATATGTTTCAATGTTTTTGGAACATAATATATTTATTTGAATTAGATATTTGGAACTCTAATCATCCACCAACACTTGTGACTCACACTCATCCCAAATAGAGTCCACGCATGCATAACAAAAACATGCCAAAGTGTCTCATATGAACAGTTCAAAAACTTGAATTTGAGCTATGAAATGAGTGAAGGTAACTTGAACCCATTAGATTCATAAAATCCTCATACTTTTCCAAGTGTTCTTCCTCCATTATCCATAAATGTCTATGAATAGTATAATTTACTTGAGCACCTTGACACATGTTCTCATTACACCATTCAACCACACCTTTTACATTTGTCAAATGAACACCCTCTTCAAATTTTAACTCCTCCCTTGAAATATCTCTTTTTACACATTTTCCAACATCATCATGCTCTCCTTTTCCATGGGTTGCCTTGGTGAAATTCCAAATGTGTTCTACACCAGTGGTAAGGTGTATCCTTCTCAACCAATAAAACATCCATGCATTTTTGAATTGTGATGTGAAATTGTCTGACCAAATATAATTTTGATTTAAAGTAATGTTCCTCTAACTCATCTATTAATAGAAAATCTAAAAATAACCTTGCACATACTCTGAACAATGTGATTGGTCATCATTGATATATCAATGTTATTCCCTTAATAGTTTCTATTATTGCTTTGTACTATCAGGGGCATGCATGAATGCTATATACATGAATATGGAAACTTGTGATGATTTGTTATACTATGATTAAAAATCTATTTTGGGTTTGAATGTGTAATTTTTTAGCAAAGTCAACTACTAAAATTATCGAACAAAGTGGTAATGTATCCTTGATTATCTTAAAATGTTATTCCAACCATCTAGCCTTGTGCATGCGCCTTGCATACTCATAAGCAATATTCTCCTAAATTTGATGAAAAATTAAGAAATAGTTAACTTTTTTGTAACAATCTCACACGTTGTCACTAATTTATAATTGCTTGTTCACTTATTACATAAGTTTTAAGTATATGTCGGGCAACATTATAATCTTGGGTACATGATTTTGGGCCTACAGTATGATATGCATCATGTAGATTTTCAATAATTTCATTATTTTCATCATCCATGTTAGATTTTATTAGTCGCAATGTTTACATTATAGGTCCCATCCTATTCAATTTAATTAATGAAACAAATAATTGACATATTTGACTATCATAATCCAAATTATGAAAGAAAGTATTCCAAATTTGTTGAGCCAATCTTATTAAATGGTAATCAAAAATATTATTATGCATTGATTCTAAAATATTTTCATCAACTTCAATTAAGTACTTTTCTTTTCTACACATAATTTTTGGAGGTGTTGTTAGTGGTGGAATTTCCTGAGAGGGTGTTTCAAAATAGTTATTACTTTCATTATTTAGAGGTGGGATGACATTTTATTCATTGTTTATTTTTTCATTATATGTTTCCATAAAAGTTTCTTGATAATTAATTTCATCAATATTTTTTTCATCAAGTTATCTTCATTCACAGTGGGGGGGAGGGAGGGGGGGTCGGGGTGAGGATGGGGGGTGAAACATCATACATAGACTCATCATCAACAAAATAAAAAACTTGGAAATTTGAATGTAAACTTCCAACATTATCTAATTAATTATTGTCAATTTAATTATTATTCATTTAATTATGTTAAATTTCATCATTATTCAATTTATTATGGTCAATTTCATCATTTTTTAATTCATTATTATCAATTGGCTAATTATCTATCACATTTGGTTCATTAGGATTAGGTTTTGTACCTTGTCTACCACAAAGGTTTTGCATTCGTATCTTGTTTTCTCTCTCAAATCTTCTAATTCCTCTGGTGTTTTATTCTTCAATATCTTCCTCTTCCTCAAACATGATCCATCACCCATCAAGTACAATTTGATAGTTTTTCAAAGGTGGGGTCAAGTACATAGGTACTGTAGGTCCCATAAAAGTATATAGAGAATATTTGTGGGGATAGAATTTTTGATTTAGGTTAAAAATAGATGCTAAAAACTAAGGTTAGTCTATAATAATAACATGATCACATTATATAACATGATAAAATTATTACATAATGTGATCATGCTATATAATGATTGATATACATTTCTCAATATTTATGTTGAAATAGAACCTAGTATAACAAATAATGTGATCACGTTATTATTAATACCTAATTGGGGTTTAAAATTGGCATTAAGAACTGAGTGTTGTCTACATTAATAATAATGCAATCATGTTATACTTCATATATATTAATTATTATGGATTAGAATGATTAATCCATTAGTGCATAGGGTTTAGGGATTAGGGATTAGGGATTAAAACTTATGTTTTAGGGATTAGGGATTAGTGATCAGTGATTACAATTTATGTTTTAGGGTTTAGGGTTTAGGGATTAAGACATGTAGGTTTTAGGTTTAAGGGTGTATATAAGGTTTAATCACTCTATGTCATGTGTGAACCTAATTTTTACTATAAGGGATGTTAATTAGTACTAAATCAATTAGTAAATAGGGAAAGTTTTTGTTTTACAATTTAGGGTATAGTGTTTAGGGCTTAGGTTTAGGGTACATAGTACCATTTACAAAGATAATATTTTTCTAAATGATGTTAATTTGGGTTAAAATGATTGGTTCAAGGTTTAAAGAGTTTATATTTATGGTTTAGAGTTTAGGGATTAATAAATTTAAGGATTAGGGCTTGGCATATCAGTTTTAGGATATATAAGGTATACACGTGATGATGTTTGGGGAAAATTAGAGATGATCAACCCTAAATCACATTTTATTGTCATGTAATTAGGTTAAAGGGGCTCAAAATAGCCCCACTTTACTTCAGATGCACAACTAGATTGGTACTCCAAAATCTATGTTTTGGCCATAGGTTTAAAAATTACATTTTATGACATATGTGATGAAATCAGTTATATTGTAAGGCATGTATGTTTGTGGCATGTAGTGGGAATTAGGGTATAGGGATTACAATTTATGTTTTAGGGATTAAGGATTAGGGTTTAGGTTTAAGGACCTATAGATAATGTATAATCTCTCTATGCCATGTGAACCTAATTATTACTACCAAGGATGTTAATTGGGACTAAATCAATTGCTAAATAGGGAAAGATTATAGTTTATAATTTAGGGTATAATGTTTAGGGTTTATGGTTTAAGGCTTAAGTTTTAATGTATATATATGGTTTAGGATACATAGGGTCAAATTCAAAGATAATTGAGGATAATTTGAATCACTTGGACCCATTTATGACTATAAAATGTGTTTTTGGGTTGTCAGCATACCCCATGTCATCATGCATATTTTAGTGAATTAGTCAAATGGGTCAATCAGTCATGTGATCTAGGGAAAACTAAGTTGTGTGAACTTAATTCTTAGTCTAAATGATGTTAATTTGGGATAAAATGATTGGTTCAAGGTTTAAAGAGTTTATATTTATGGTTTATTATTTAGGTATTATGAACTTTAAGGATTATGGCTTAGTAAATAGGTTTTAGGGTATATAAGGTATGATTATGAAGGTAATTAGGGCAAATTTGAGCTCCTTGAACCTATATTTGTAAGTAAACAAGTGATTTTTAGCTTAATTATCCCCCACATCATCATAAAATGAGCCAATTAAGTCAATTGTGGTTTAATGAGTGATGAAATTTTGACCAAGTTCATCCCTCTAAACCTAATTCTTACTATATATAAAGTATGTTAATTGGGGCTAAATTTATCAGTTTAGGGTTTAGGGTCTACAATTTAAAGGGTTTGGGGTTTAGGATTCATGGCTTAGGGTTTAAGGTAAATGGTACATGGTCTAGGGTTAAAGTTAAATGGTATAAGGTTTAAAATATCGGATATAAGGTCCAATCACTAAGGTAATTAAAGAAGATTTTAGTTGTTTGTTCACCTATTTATGACAATTACCTTCATGTTTGCATTTAGGATAAAATTAGGGTTAGTTAAGCTATGTACATTTTTCATACATGTTATACAATTGATTGAGACATAAATTTTATTTAGAGACTTAATTTTGCCTAGATCATGCCCCTAATTTCACGAATTGACTAACTGGATCAATTCATGATAGAATTGATTTTTTTTTATTTTTCCCTAAATCATATCTTTCTCTTAAAGGGGTTAAAATTGGCCTCAAATGTCTCCTGGATTAAATGAATCAACTCTTTTGTTAATTATATAAGACATGACATTAGGGTTGATTTCACTCCAAATCACATTGAATATACAATTTAAAATACATTTACATGGTTCATTTTGACCCAAATTACCTCCATAATTGAACTAATCAACATTTGCATTCATTTATTTATGACTTCAAGTTAATTAATCTCAAAACCACATTTCATACATGTAGAACTTGCATATAAATAAGTTACATTTCTTTGCTTCAATCAAGCTAATGAAATTGGAGTTGATCAAATCCATAATCACATTTTATAGTCATGTAATTAGGTTGAAGGGGCTCAAAATAGCCCCAATTTACTTCAAATGCACAACTAGATTGGTACTCAAAAGGCTAAGTTTTGGCCATAGATTGAAAAAGTGCATTTTATGACATCCCATGATAAAATCAGTTATATCATAAGGCATGTATGTTTGTGACATGTAGTAGGCATAGGTAATAGGGCTTAAAATTTATGTTTTAGGGATTAGGGATTATGGTTTAGGTTTAAGGACTTGTATATAATTTATAAATGATTTATGCCATATGAACCTAATTATTACTAAAAAGGATGTTAATTTGGACTAAATCAGTTGGTAAATAAGGAATGTTTATGGTTTATAATTTAGGGTATAGTTTTAAGTTTTATGGTTTAGGGCTTAGGTTTTAATGTATATATGTTTTAGGGTACAAAAGGTCAATCAAAACATAATTAAGGACAATTTGAATCACTTGGACCCATTTGTGACTATAGAATGTGTTTTTGGGTTGTCATTATACCCCATGTCATCATGCAGATTGAGTGAATTAGTCAAATGGGGTAATTAGTCATGTGATTTAGGCCAAATTGATCCACATGACTTTAATTCTTAGTATAAATGATACTAATTTTGGAAAAAATGATTGGTTCAAGTTTTAAATAGTTTATATTTATGGTTTAGAGTTTAGGTATTAGGGTTTAGGGTACAAGTTTTAAGGTATATTAGGTAAAATCATGATGGTGATTGGCGTAATTCTAAGCTCCTTGAGCTTATACTTGTGAGTAAAGGATGTGATTTTGGGTTCAATTAGCCCCTACATCATCATAGATTGAGCCAATTAAGTCAATTGTGGTAATGAGTGATGTGAGTTTGACCAAGTTCTTCCTTGTGGACCTTATTCTTAATATATGTAAAGGATGCTAATTTAAACTAAATTTATTAGTTTATGGTCTATAATTTAAAGGGTTTGGGGTTTAAGGCTTATGGATTAGGGTTTAAGGTAAATGGTATATGGTTTAGGGTTTAAGTAAAATGGTATAGGGTTTAGGGTTTAAGTTATCAGATATAGGGTCTAATAACTAAGGAAATTGAAGGAAATTTGAGATGTTGGTTCACCTATTTATGATAGTTACCTGAACATGTTTGCATTTTTAATAAAAGTAGGGTCAATTAAGCCCTACATGTTGCATACATGTTATATAATTAAATAAGCCATAAATTTGGTTTAAGGGCTTAATTTTACCCAAATCATGCCCCTAATTGCACAATTTGACTAATTGGATCAATACATGATAGAATTGAACTTTTAATTTTGCTCCAAATCATATATTGCTCTTTAAGGGATTCAAATTGGCCTCAAATGCCTCTTGGATTAAATGAATCAAATATTTAGTTAATTATTTATGACATGAAATTAGGTTTAATTTCACTCCAAATCATATTGAATATAAAATTTAAAATACATTCATGTGGCTCATTTTGACCCTCATTACCTCCATAATTGAATTAATCGACATTTGCATTCATTAGTTGATGCCTTGAAGTTTATTGAGATCAAAACCACATTATACACATTTATAAATTACATATAAATAAATTAAGTTTCTTTACTTCAACCCAGATAGTAAAATTAGATATGATCAACCCCCAAATCACATTTTATAGTCATGTAATTAGGTTGAAGGGGCTCAAAATAGCCTCAATTTACTTCAGATGCACAACTAGATTGGTATTCCAAAGTCTATGTTTGTCCATAGGTATAAAAAATGCATTTTATGACATTTATCATTATAAAATAAGTTATATCATAATACATGAATGTTTTCAACATCTCTAAACTTGACAAAAGACAACTCCTTATATGCAAAAAAGGGTACTAACAAATTGATATACCTTGAAAATAGATCCTTATAAAACTTCACTTACTAACTCAAAAAATATTATCAGAGACTTATAAAATACTAAAATGTTTATAAAAGTTTTTTACAAGTTTCAAATATCACTAATTATCCAAAAAAACTAATTCAATCTTGTTTAACCAAATTTAACCCCTGTTAGGACTGTATACACTCTTGAAATAAAATACAATGACCATTGATTTATTTTTATTTGTTCCAAAACACCATTTAAATATTTTGAATACTACATATTAATTTTAAAATATAAACTTTCAAATAACTAATTCTTACACATTTATAATATCATTGAAATCTCTTTCAGACCTAATACTCTAGGTCCGTTAGTACTCAATAAGAAGATCCTAGTACTCCAATTGATTTTTGGAAAATATAATTTATTTAATCATATAAAAAATTAAATATAAATCAAATATACCAAATTATGAGTGATTTGGATCAATGGATCACTAAAATTCAACCTTTTATTTGTTGACCCTATCTAGGATGAACTAGGATTATCTGCATTTTAAGGAAGATTAGACTCATGTCAAATAAATAATAACTTGATTCATAGGTTGATACATATCCAATTATCATTAAATTTTATCTAATATTTACAATTACATCATTCCCAAAAAATAATCTTAATCAACCAAACTTTGTTCTTAAGACTACTAGGCCTAATGGCTCCTTTAGTAGGTCAAAATGCAAATTCAGGTTTTTGGGTGTTGTAAATATACAAAGTGATGGAATTATTAATATGATAAATTTAATAATGTATTTAATAATCTGAATAGATTATTATGTGATCATGCTATTTTAATTTGAATTCAAATCCCATGCCTTTTGGCCTAGGAATGTCTTAGATTCCCAATCCTAAGGCTTGGACCTATCAACCTACAGCGGAGTTTGAGACTTATGATAAGAAATTAAAAAATTCAAATTTGATCACCAATACACTACAAATTTCAATGTGAAAATTCAAAAATTAATACCATCATGATGAGTATTCTCTCCTCTTTTCAAAAATATGATTTTTTAAAATAAAATTTGGACTAATTTAAGGTTTCAGACTATGTTTATTTCTAATCATAGATTTTTAGGCCACTACATTCCACAAACATACATTACTATACATGTTCATATAATTTATCTTTCTTTGATCTAAGTGGGAAAAAAATTATATGGTCACAAACTAGACCTAATTCTACACACATTAAAAGATATTGATGTATACAACCAAAGATGTGGCTCTGGAACTTGACAATAGTTAATTTGAATTGGATTTTTAGTGCTTAAAATTTGGCTTATGAGAACTCCTAGTGATGGGTTTGTAAATTAGGAATAATATAGTATATTTTCTTAGTGTGCAATATTGTATATATGTATACCAAATGTTCCATGTCCCTTTTGAAAAGGACCTTGATTTGTTTATATATGGATATATTGAATAATTTCTCATGCCACTAACATGCTAGTCTGATGGACCAACCCAAGGGATGGGCTTGATTTCATTAAATAAATGTTGTTGGGAGTAGGCCAATTTTGACTAGAGTAGGTTAGTATCATCTAGTGATGCTGACCAAATCTATAGAAACTAACATGAGTACAAATAAAAAGAACTTGGATTCTATAGATGTTTGCATAGGATATTTATCATGTTTGAAATAAATAATGATGTTCTCATAGGTGTATATCAAAATAACATAAGGATTGATTCATAAGATAACATTCAAGTGTGAGAGTATGTAAATTAGAACCTTGTTTGAGTTCTCAATTCATGCATGGTAAATATATGCTAATCTTGTCATTGTCAAGTACCAAATATAATATTTTAGTATCTAAAAAAGCCCCCATTTTATTCTATAGTGAAATTACTAGAGTAAAAGAATAAAATTTATCATAGTGTGTAAAAAATTCTTTGAATTTTGGAATGTCGCTTTATTGTATAAATTTTCTCCATGAAAACTTGAAATGAATGTGTATTCAATGTCCATATTGGAAAGCTAAAATCTTAAAATGAAAATTGTAAGAAAATTAAGATCAAGAAAGGAGTACACCTATATGTAAGTAAACCATGTTACCTAACAAAATTTTAGAAATGATGCTTCCTTGTGTAAGCACATGGATAGTTGGGTGATCATGCCACAAATTGTGTAACTATGAAAGATTCTATGTTGGGAGAGAAACATTACAAAACCCTCATGAATGTGGGGAAGAGTATGCAATGTACTAACACAAATAACTATGTAGTAAAAAGAAAGAACCATAAAGACATATTCACTCAAATAAATAACTATACAAGTAAATGAAAGAACCATTAAGAAAGGTCCTTTAAAATAAATTGAATCAACCGCTGAAGATAGATTATAGACTCAATAATAGTTTTTCTCTCTATTTCAATCAAGTTTGATCCAAGTACAAAAATGCATGATCAAAATAGAATGAACATGATCTATTAACTTATCATGAATATAGGTTTTATTATGTAGGTTTAATCAATATATAATAGTATACATGATCAAAAGAGAATGAAACATGTCCATGCCCCCTTCACGAATAAAAATTTGATAATTTTGAATTGGAGTTACAACTGTTTACCATTAAATTGCATTGTGATACTATGCATTTACATGGACCATTAGCATGGCTAATGAATATCTACCAATTTATATAGAATGGTATGCATCTATATGCTAAATTTGAGAACCTATATCTAAAATGTATGTGTTTATGAAAACTTATAATTATACTCCTATAAATTATTGTGTTTATGCCCATGTATATGCACTCAAATGTGTATGAATTTGTGTGTGATTGTCTATATTATATATACATATTCATGGTATTCCCTATAATATATATCAATGTGCCAATATTGATCATGTATAAGAACTAATCTTTAATCTAAACCATCACAATATTTGGAATCTATAGTCTACTCTTATTTTATACTTATAGAAGCTTATGTCTTTATGACAAGCCCATTGTAATGACCTACTTTTGAGATGAGGGATGCAACCTATACGTCATTCATCATAAAATAAGATTTAATTATATCATGTCATGTGTAAAGATAACCTCATATAATATCATCTGATCATGTAGAGAATATGTCATCATCATAATGTATGTGCTAAAAGTCATATATGTAACATATAAAATATAGGGCATGTAAGTGTCAAGTAAAGATAGATATATCCATGACATAGACAATATAAATATAACTAAATAATAACACATGGTACCATTTCATGATATCGATAATGGAACCCATCAATGTTAACAAGCTTAGAAAACACAAGTGTCCAAGGGACACATACAAGGGACATAAGATGTCAAAGAAAAATGCCAAGCAATACATGTAAGGAAACTTAAAAATTAAAAAAAAAAGGGACATCAAGGATACCACACTAATAAATTCCAAGGAATATACATAATAATTTCATAAAAAAGTAACCTAAATCATGTAAAATAGTAACAACAACAATGGAGCATATAACAAGGAACTAGTCTACATTATCCATATGTATCAATGTCACATCTCACTATGATGGAATATAATGTATCACTATTTAATAAATGATTAGATAGAAAGACATGTGTAATCAATATAATTATCTAAAAATGGTACAAAGTGTCTTAGAAAGATATAAATTACAATATTGAAACTTGTGGAACAAGATGCCCCAAGTATCAACATGGTCAATGGGTAGAGGGGAAACCAACATTTGTATGTCCATGTATAACATGTATTTCTTGTATGACACTTAGATACCATGAAATTCATGTGTTTATGTAAGTAATATTATATATATAAAATTTTAGATAGCCAAGTCTGATCACAATTACTTGACAATGTTAATTTTGTACATATTTTGAACCACCTGAATTGCACTCAAATATATGACTCTTATTCACCATTCCTTTAGTAATTTATCTATATGTAGGTTTTAAAAATATGTTCATCATAATAAATACACAATATTTCCCAAATTCTTAATCAAAACATTTTATTCACCAGAATACATCCAACCTGAGGCAAGCTATTCCTATTTTTCTAGGACAAGTTCACATTATGAAAATAGGTCCACTACTATGGACATGTCCATTATTGTGGGTATGTCCATTGTTTCAAGACTATCCACTTAGAATAAATTTGTACCCACCCTATTTAACAACTATTTTCCAAAATTATAAATTTCCATGAGTCATCCAACACATTTCTCAAATCATCTAAAGGAAGTTATTCAAAAATATCACTATATAAACACATCAAAGCCTCATTTTAAAGGGACTTGATATCCATATGAAATACATATATTAAACTATTTCACACTAAATAAAATATATCCTATTCTTATGAAATTATATATAAATCACTCATATTAATCAAAATCCAAGTATGAAGCACTATAAATCAAATCAAAAGCTAACATTGTCAAGTATCAAATCCAAATTACTAGTTTCATGCATATAATGAAGGAACATAATTTAAAATTCACAAAATATATGAGAATTGAGTGTGGATTGATTTTATCATCAAAGTATCTATGTATGTATAAAATGGTCAATCATCAATGGGGTTGATTGGGGTTAGCTATCCCATTACACTTCCTCTTCTTTTCTGAAGGTTTCCATCTCTTGCAAGTACACCTAGGGTTCCCAAGGCAAGGATAAGTAAAACAAAGGTTTTCACACTATTAAAAAAATATAATTTCTTATCCCTCTTAGAAAACATAGGTATAGGTAGTAGGGGAATCATAATTTCATCATTTTCATAGTGAAAAAATCTACAGTCAATGGACAAGGTCATACTACATAGTTGTCTAGGAAGTGAAAACTTCTCTAGTCATAATTGTAAAATTTATTTTGGGCCTAAGTTTTCAAACCCCATTTAACCATATTTTCCACTATGATACACCTAATATATTCAGCTATAAATAATAAAATATAAGTTTATTATTATTGGTTGTACTTACTATATTTAGCATATGCCACTTGTCAATTAATTTAAATTAATTTTACCTTTACATTTATATTTATGCTTAAATTTCATATACTCTAATATGAATTATATAATTTTTTTATACTTCTTAGAAATTTTTTAAATAAAAAATAGGTAAAACATTTGGTGAACTCATTTGTTTCTTAAACATTATTTTAAAAAAAAAATTTACTTATATTTTTAGATAATTCATGATTCCCATACACTAAATAGAAATTAGATTGCCATTTATAGTATTTAATTAAGATCTAATCTAGTATTTATATTTTACCTCAGTATTTTGGATTGAATTCATAATTTACATACACAAAAATATTTTTATTTTTTTGGGTTTAAATTTATTTTTCTTTCTTTTCTTCTTTCTAGAACTATGTTCTAATAGTTATGAAACTCACAGTAAATGTCAATTTGAGTAATGTAGCCATTAGTTTAACTTGAATTTTTATGTGATGGGTACTACTATAATATTCAAGCCATTACACATAAATATATATAGACTTTATACTCCATGTACCTAATAATTATATCAAAAGAATATATGGTTTGTGATTTTTAGCCATAAAAATCCTTTCAAACATTTAGTTTTATAGTGCACTGATAAACCATTAGTTATGAGAAGTTAGTCTCAATGTACCTTATATATAGGATAGTATAGTTACATTATGGTATATTCCTCCATATTTAGTTCCCATTTTGGCCTTGTTTGTTATTTATGACTAGGATCAATATATCTAAGAGGATACAAATCAAACACACCTTTCCTAGTTATACCCCATATTCTATTTGTAAAATCAAATTTTCAGAATCAAATCATCACTATATTAGATATTTTTGATGTATACTTTATAATTCAAGTAATATTTATTCTAATTACATGTTGTTGACCAAACATATTTAATATATTCATAATCATGAAATAAATTAGGGAACACTATTGTATAATAAAAGAAAGGTTACAATCAATCATCATATGTATTTAATATCTATGGAATCGAAAGTGATGTATATAATCCCTCCTCAAGGTTGTGATAGCAAATTTCCCTCTAACTAGGTATATACTATCATTATCCTAAGAGGTATCATGACCCACCCTATAGTGAAAAACTAAGGTAATAAACATTCCCTTCCTCAACCTCTTCAACCTCACACACATCCTCTTGAGGGTTTTCTAATGAATGTTCACTTTGAAGTTCTTAAGGTTTGTGTTTTTCAAGAAATTATAGATCAAATGATTACTATAAGGGAATTGATAGAGGCATTGTACAAAATAAAATAATTTCAAATATTACATTTATTAAGGAACATATTGCATATATTAGAAATCCTGAGCATGCTAGTGTCAATTATATTTATACCTCTGCATTTAAGAATATAGTGCCTCAAAATATATCATCTCAAGTATATGTGCAAAAAAACATACATATACAACTAATGGTTCAAGGATCTTGTATAAGTAACCAAGTGAAACTTTAAGAGGTATGCTTTAAAATAATTTGAGTATGTATCTCGTACACATCATGTAAGGAAATCAAAGTCCTATTTTCCTTGTCATAGAATGCATGGGCATCATACATATAATTATTGGGCTTTAAATAATAAAATAAAAAGTATCATCAATAGTAGTAATCCTATAAGAAATAAATTAATCAAGATACCTACTCACACTTTGATTTCATCCCCCAAGGAACAAGTGAAAAAAAAAAAAAAGGAAAAAACAAAGTAAGGAAGGTTATAAAAGGAAAAATCTACCTATTTATATGGTTATTACATCTTAAACTTTATGTTATCCTCATCATGTTCCTTCCTCCAACTTGTTTCGTTCCCCCATATATATATGGGTGTTTCATTGATGTTAGAGTAATAAAGGTTACAAAAGGAAAACATAGAGAAAGGTTGTAAAAGGAAAAAATAGAATATGAAAGTTTACAAAAGGGTCAATATGAAAAATATAGGTTACATAAAGAAAAATTACAAAGGAAAAAATTGAAACAAATAAGTTACTAAAATCATAATGACTAAAAGAGAATTGACAAAAAAAAACTCAAAATAAGAAAGAAAACATTCTTAAGAAAGTGTTCCTCACAAAGGACATTCAGAAGAAAGATATAATTAAAAAGGCTAATCTCAAAATTTTGGTTCCAAAGGAGGAAATTAAATAGTGTTCTTAATATATAGATCCTTTCAATCATGACTACATTACATTTTTTCATGAAGGCAAGGTAATTTCAAATTTTTTTATATTGTAAGAAGGTTTACATAATATTATATGTCAGGAGACTAAACAACCATAATACTAGGCAAAAGGCTTCAAAATATCACGGTATCAAGTGAAGTACTATATGTAAGAAACACTTTTACAATATTGAAAATCCATCATAAATGTGGCAGAATAAAACCAACAACAAAAACAACCAAGGAAAATAGGAATCATACAGTCCGAAAAAGGGGAAAATATATAAGGTCATTTCCATTTCAAAAGATGGAACATCTTTAGAGAAAGAGAAGCAAAAAGAAAATATCTATTCAACTAAAATTCAAATATTTTTATGTATATATATATATATATGTATGTATATATATATATATATATATATATATATATATATATATATATATATATATATATATATATATATATATGTATGTATGTATATGTATATGCATATGGATGTGTGTGTGTGTGTGTGTGTGTGTGTGTGTGTGTGTGTGTGTGTGTGTGTGTGTGTGTGTGTGTGTGTGTGTGTGTGTGTGTATTTATGTATCCGTGTGTGTGTGTGTGTGTGTGTGTGTGTGTGTGTATTTGTGTGTGTGTGTGCATGTGTGTGTACATGTATGTATGTGTATATATATATGTATCTCTGTGTGTGTGTACCATCTCAATTAGTGGCATACCAATAGAATTCAACAGGTGATTACATAAGTTATATAAGAACTTCACGGGAGCTTCATGTTATTTAAATCATTGGTTAACTTTATTATTTTTTATTGGAAATATATTACTCGTGTCTATTTGATTACTCATCCATTTTATTCTCTTATCTTGGCACACATGTGTTCATATTCATTTGCATAGATCTTTCTTATATCCCTTGGATTTATTTAATTTGGCCCTTGCCTTTTGATTTTTTTATCTTGATCTAAACATTAGGGACACTTTTCTTTCAATAATTCTAATGAAGATATTTTGCATCATGTTACTTGTTCATTCTTTCATATTGACTATCTACACATACCATGTCTTCCATTTGATCTTAAATAATTGAATACTCTTAAACACACTAAAAGATAACACATTGATTCTTTCCTATTGGGGGCATGCAGATTCTAATATCAATACATTATTGTGCCACATTTTATCAAATTGTAGATAGCATGAGAGGCATATTACTAGCTTTCACTTCCCCCACATTATTTGCTATCACATCTAGTGCACAATATGCCTTAAAACATGTTATGGATAGTTTGGATCCTTCCCATTCTTATATTTTTGAGTCCTTTCTACTTGAATATATATACATATATCTTAAAATATAAAATAGTAAAAAACAAATATTTAAATGATATAAAAAAAATTTAAATATTAAAAAAATAAAATAAAAATATTTCAAAAACATAAAACATTCAACATATTCTCAAAAATAAAAAAAATGACTTGAGTGTGACACGAGTTGTTAGTTTGTTTTTTAATATGTTATTCATCATATTTTTTCTTATATAGCATACCATTTTTTAGTATACATGCATTTTATGAGGTATATGAGTATGATGTAGGACATAAATATCATACATGTATTTGAAGATGTTGGACTTCTTTCTACTTAATGACCATACCTATATTAGGGGCATCTTATTCTACATGTTATATTGTCATAGGTTATATCTATCTATGAATTCTATACCAAGTTGAGATATATATCTTACAAGTGTCTTTCTAGTCACTCATGTCTTACATTGTACTACATGGATATGCTACTTTGATATGGTGTGACATTGATATATATGGATGGTGTAAATTAGTTTTGACATACACTATGATATTTCCATGTTGTAACCTTATTGCATTACAAGCTAGACATTGCTTACTTATGGTGTGTGTCAACTCAGTGTTATGTGTGCAATAGATGAATTTATTTTATGCATGGCCCTTCACCTTGTATATTGTGACATGTTCATGACCATTTTATATGGCCCTTATCCTTATGTGTGATATTGGATGACATTGTGTGATATTGGATGACATTGTGTGAAATTATGTGTTGTGCTTGTTGATCCTGATTAGTGGTGACATGATCCATATAATGAAATTTTAATGCATATTATTATTTAATATATGGTTAATTTACCATGTGTATCATTGTTATATCTATCTATATGCCATTTGTATGCCTCACATTACACATGTTTCATATATGATTTGATGGAATATACTAAACTAAGATGACATGATCTCCACATTTTAATATAATTATACAAGATTCTTTATTTATCACATGATACATTTAACTCATATTTTGAGATGAGTAACTTGTATACTACATCTCTCATATCAAAAAGGGGGGAATTATAGGTGCATTATCTTATATATTGAAGCCTTCATGAGCAAAAAAATTAGATTTTATGACAAAATATAAGTTTCAAATATTTAAAGTAGTTCATAAATCAAATACATGATGAATATTGGTACATTGATAAAAATTATGGGGACACATTATATGCATATGCACTAAATTTACACAATAATCTAGCATATAATCATACACACTTAGATGAATATGCATGGGAATATATAAAATAATTATAGGAAGAGGAATTAAAGGTTTCACATATATTTATAGTTGAGAATTTAGATGCATGGAGGTTTTAATGGAAAATAATTGCTAATTCTCTTCAAATTTATTGGTACTGTGGTCACGATAGGGGAATAAATACTATAAATTCTCTTTTTATCATGAAAATATAATCTAGATCCATATATAATGGCACAATTATTTATGTTATGGGCAATGTAAATGATGAGAATTTCATATAACTCATCATATCTATACCAACTATCTATAAAGGGTTGCCTTTGGTTATATATTGCATTGCATTTAATAGTGAAAGTATTATCTAAGTAGGAAATGAATGAAATTTATCCCTTATTTGAATGTAATTTATTGCTGATTCTTTACCTTATTATTGTGTCTAACATAGATGAATAGCATAATTTTGAGTATAGAAACACATCCCAATGGAGGGGTAATTCTTAGAAGGTAACACATAATTTTGACAAATCTTTTTGGCTATAATTTTAAAGATTTGATGAGTGACCTCTGAAGATCTAACACACTAAAGATGCTTCAGAAGTGCTCAGAGGGCACTCCAAAGACATATACAAGATGCTTTGAAGACTAGTTGGATCCTACTGATCGAGATAGTAATTTTATGGATATCTATAAATAAAATTTATATATTTATATATATTATTTTAGACATTACCATTCATGTTAATGGCCTAAAATAGTTTGGATATATTTGTACTTCTATTCTATAAAACTGGATGAGTATATTTAGTTTATGTTAATTATTCTTTGTCTATAGTTAGTTGAGTCAATTCTAACACCTTGTTAGAAGTGTGGGATCTGACTCCTAGATTGCCTATATTTTGAATAAATAGATTTTGGCTTTGAGATCACCAAGATTTTTTACTTTGTGAATATATGTTGAGATGTGTTTAAATACACATTTACTTCTCATTCCAAATAGTTAGAGAAAGTTAGAAGAATTTGGAAAACTAGCAGTTGATTAATTTGAAATTAAAAGAATTTCATATTTGTTATGTTCTTTTGAATGAAATAGAGTTCAAAATTTTCCTTTATTACTGAGTAAAGTAGTTCCTATTCTGAGGAAGGAGAAAGGGCCCAATTCTCTCCAAGGATCAAGATAAATTGGTACTTTTCGTTTAATAGGTTTAGCATCATTTCTTTAATTTAGATATATTTCATTTATTATAGATTGTAATTTATTTTTAACCACAAGAATGATTTATTTTAAATGTAGAGTGATTTAATTTCAAAGAAAATAGTGATCATTTTTAAATGCAAGAGTTAATTTCATTTTAAAAATCAAGTGTGACTTCCTTCAATGCAAGTGTGTTCCATTTACATGCAAGAGTTATTTCAATTCAATACAAGTAGGTTTATTTTATGCAAGAGTGCATTTTTAAAACTAGATTAAGTTTGTTAATTTATCTCATATTCAAAATTTATCAAAAGTTGTTTAAAGTGACAATCAATAGCATTTTAGATTTTTGAATAGCACACTATCCTACCTAGTAGGGTAAGTCGAGTGAGAAAATCACATGTCTTATTCTAGATGTTTAAGTTAGGGTTGTTGATTTTGTGAATGCTAATAGGATATCTTCAATTAACAAACATTTTAGATTTAATTTTTATACAAACAAGAGTTAGTATTTTTAGAAAATAAAATAGAAGTAAAACTCACCAAATAGTGAATTGTACAACTCTAATATCAAATGATCTCATTTCAAATAGCCATCAGACACTGTCTTGATTGAAAATGACACCAATTTATTGATTGGTTAAATGATAGGTATAACAATAGCCTATCATTTCTGGCACCATTATCAGGGACATTTATCAATAAGTGTTAGTGATATCATACATTAGAATTATATAATGAAATTCAAAAACATTCATATAATTCAAAAACACAAAAACAATTTAGAAAGCTTTAGATTTATGAACCACCCAAGAGATTCTCAAGGATGGTTTATCTCTAAGGGATCCCAAATAAATCAAGAAGAAGAGAGGGTCCAATCCTTGCTAAAAAGATCATAAAATGAAATAAAGGCTCTTGAAATCCATTTTTATTATTCCTCTCCTAAATAGGGTTCATCCGCACAAACAGATCCTCTAAGAAGAATCCTATTTAGAACATCTTCTCTTATAGGGAGAATTGATCCTAAAAGTCTTATTTCTAGAATAGTTGGATTTGATCCATAAGCCCTAAAATATGAAGATATGATCGATGAGATAGACCATAGGTTGAGCACCCAAGAAATAAATTTAGATTGGATTGATAACTAAAGTTTGGAAGAAAACATGGGAGAAAAATATGCACATGTAGAAAACCCTGATTGACAACCCTTACAGGACAAAACTTTCTCCTATCCTATCATCCTAGGTCTTGATGATAAAATTTTTATGAAAAACATTTCACCATCCATTTTACCTACTTTCAATGGTAAATACTTAGAGGATCCATATCAATTTCTTTTTGATTTTTAGGTTCTCTGCCAAACATATGATTATGTTACAGACAATCAAAATTTTAAATTATTCCCATCTACACTCAAGGATGCATCCATGAGATGGTTCAAGGGATTTGAGGGTAATTTCATAAACACTTGGGATGAAATGGAAACTATATTTTTGGATATATATCAAGAATGTTACAGAGTTAGAGAATGAAAGGAAGAATTTTAATAGATCAAACAAAATAAAGATGAAACCTTAGAAGATTACCTTGATAGTTTTATATTTACTCATAAAAATATGGTTACCAACTCACTAAGGAGGTTGTAAATATAGTCTTTCTTAAAAGGTTAAATGATGATGCACAAGATGATTTGAATCTAATGGGAAAAGGTGACATTGACAAGTTAACCTTTCATCAAATTACAACATTATGTACTAATTACTCCAGGATAAGACCTAGTATAAATAAACCAAGTTTAGGAAAATCATCTACATTTGGTCAATTAATGAAAGAATTTTCCAATTTCAAGATATAAATTCTAGTGAAATTTACATATAATTTAAATGGCCTCAAATTAAAAGCCAATGCTACAAATATTGAACAATTCTCAATCTATTGTCCTAGATGCAAGCTCAAACATGTAGTAAAAGATTTCCATTTAGACAAAATAGAGGTATGCGGTATTTGTGAACTAGATCATGACACCAAGAATTAAAAACACCTTCTTATTGAAGTAAAACAAGTAACAAATATTGTCGAGGGATTAAAATTCAATTAAATATAAGGAAACTAGTACTCCTAGTCTCAAAATCAGTTTAGTCCAAGATTTCCTCTCAATTAATGGATGGCACCATGGGTTGGATAAGTCACATTACCAATATGGGGACCTCTACAACTACAACCATGGGGTATTGAATAATGGATGCCATATATGTGGAAAATGCCTCAAATTAAACCTTAAGAACAATAAAAGAATTAGTAACCACATTAGGTACAATAGTCAAATCAATAGTATCAATCACAAAGAGGATTTCCTACACAAAATGCATTAATGCCTCCACAACCTTAGCCACCTCAAATTGAGTAATAAGTTAACCAACCAAATTTACCTATCTAACTAGTGGAAAATCCAAAGAATAGCCAAAATTCACTTGTATATGGAATTGATCAAAAAAAAAAATGCAAGTGGTTCAACTAAATGCAATAATATTCAACTCTGTTGGAAATATTTTCATTGATGTCAAAGATCCAACATTATTGGTGATAAAGGCCCCATTGCATTTAATGATGTTTGTAATAGTTATATCTTGGCAAATGTATGTTAATATTTATTTAATATTAATGAATATATTTTTGTTTGCATATAAGACAAAATAAGGGCCCATGGAGAATTCCAAGAGTCACCAAGTGAAGACAAAAGAGGAAGGGTACAATTTCTCATGAAGGGACACTTTGAGGAATATGAAAAGTCACCAAGATAAAGACAAAAGAGGAAATGATGCTTTTGCTTATGAAGGGTCACCACATGAATTTTAAAATTCAAGGATATAAAGGGTCATGCAAGTTTGGAACCATTTTCCATGAGGATTGAAGGGTCACAAAGGGGGAAGGCCAAAGGTCATTTGGAAAGCTATAAATAAAGGCTTGAGAAGCCATTTTTAATGCGTGAGATAAAGTTTGATTTGAGATAGTAATATCTATCTTAAAATAGTAGTGAGAGATGAATATGATTTATATTTGTTATATCTAGCTTAGAAGAACAAAGGTGAGAGAGGAAAGAGATATTGCAATGAACTATCATTTGTTAAAATAACAACATTGAGAGATAGATGTGTGGTATACACAAAGGGGTTGGTGCTATTGTAGGTTGGTGCTCCTGTGGGTTGGTGCTCATGAATTGTTTCTGTGTTAGTGCTCAACAAAGGGGTTGGTGCTCATGTGAGTTGGTGCTCACAAATTGTTGCTGTGTTGGTGCTCAGCAAAGGGGTTGGTGCTCATGAATAGTTGTTGTGTTGGTGCTCAAAAAAGGGGTTGGTGCTCATGCAAATTGGTGCTTATGAATATTGTATTTTGAGTTGGTTATCATTCATATACTTGACATTATTCTCTGTGGTTTTTCCCACATTGGGTTTCCACATTAAATTTGATGTCTCTCTCTATCTTGTGTGGTGTTTATTATTTTTATTTAATTGCATATCTTGAAAGTATGTTAAAGTGGAATTTGATTAAGGGAAAGTTTATAAGATATATGATATACTGATTCACCCCCCTCTTAGTATATCCCATGTTTAACAATTGGTATCAAAGTAGGTTCCTTTTGAAAAAGTTCTACAGCTTGAAGGAAGATTAGGAAAGCATGATGGCTGGATCACATGAAGGATTTCCTACAAATAAGGCACCTTTGTTTGATGGGATGAATTATGATTTTTGGAGCATAATAATGAAAACTTATTTGATTGCCCTTAGATTTGACATATGGTAAGCAGTGGTGGAGGAATATGAAGAGCCATAGACACTTGTAATTACTCCAACAAAAAAGAAGGCAAGTGAATGTAATGCTAAATCTTTAAATGCTATTTTATGTGGTTTATGTAAATTTTAATTTGTTAAAGTTATGTAATGTAAATCTTCTCATGAAACTTGTATAAAACATGAGAATATTTACAAAGGTGATGGAAAGGTTCAGCAAGCTAAGCTTTAGACTTTTAGAAGATAGTTTGAAAGTTTGAAGATGGAAGAAGAAGAAGATATAACAAGTTATCTTTTATGAGTTGATCAAATATTAAATCAGATTCAAGGTCTTGGAGAAACATTGGAAGAGTCAATGGTGGTATAAAAGGTTTTGAGATCTCTACCAATGAGATATGATGCAAAGGTTTTAGCAATCGAGGAGATGACAAATTTAGCCAAGCTAAAGATGGATGAGCTTCATGGTATACTCATAGCATATGAGATGTGGATTGAACAAAGATAAACCCTCAAAGAGATAAGTGGATTTCAAGACATCAAAAAAAGATAAAGCTAAGATTTAAGAATAAACCCTCAAAGAGATGATAGTTCTAGTGATGATGAAGATGATAACAGAGCTCTTTATATTCACAAGCTAAAAAAGGGAACATGTAAATATCAAGGAAAATTACTTTTTAAATATTTTAATTATGGAAAGATTGGAATTTTTTTAGCTAAATGCCCAAATAAGGGTAATGGTGATGATGAAAAAGAAAATTCTACATACAATAAGAATTTCAAAGGTAAATTCAAGAAGGGATTTGAGAAGAAGAGCCTATATTCTAAAGATCCTAGCTCAATCAAAGATAGTGGAGTCAACGATTCAGAAGAAGAAGATAATCTATTCATGGCCTTACATTAAAATGCCTCTACAAAAAAAACTACAGATGATCAAGAAGAAGAAGAAGATAAAGCTGAAGTGAATCTAGAAAGAGAATTCATTTGTGCCTTAGAAGAGTTAGAAGCTGTTGAGAAGACGAATCAAAGATTAAAGTTCTAGATCGAGAAAAATGAAAAGGAGTCAAAGGAAATAATTGATGATATAACAGTGCACGTTGAAGAAGCTAAAAGGAATGAAAAATATCTAACAACATAGTTGAAAAAATTAAGAAAAGAATGTGAAAGGTATGTTATTGAAATTGCCTCTTTAAAAGAAGATATTGAGAAAGCAGTTAATGATAAAGTAATTAGTGATTCAAAATTTGAGGATAGCACTAACATATTGATTAAGATATTATAAAGTCAAAAGGAAAATTTAGATAAAACAAGTATTATATTTGAAAAGAAAAAGAGTTATGTTGAATCTCTTACAAAAGAAGAAACAAAAAGGGAAGAAGTGAAGAATATAGAGGACATTTCAAACAAATCAGGCTGGAGGGAACAAAGCTACAAAAGGCAATCATGCCAGAGATAAATAGACAGGTCTTATTTTTATGGTTACTATCTTTATTGTAATGGATATGGTCACAAGAAATTAGAATGTCGAAAAAGAGCTAATAGTTTCAGAAATAAGGAGAAGGAAAGTCATGTAGAGTCAAGCAAAAGCTACAACTCTTTTGTTCCTCTATCAAGCTTTGGTGAAGAGGACATAATATGTTACAAATGTAACAAATTTAGAAACATATCTTGGTACTATAGAAGCGTATTTGAGTCAGTCAAAAAGGGTCAGAGTTTCAAGGCTCCATTCATAAAAAAAAAAGTTCAGACATGTTCATGGTAGAAGAAACAACCTAAAAATTATATATTGATATAGACAACTTTGCATGTGAGAAATAAAGATCAGCCGTGGTTCATTGATAGAAAATGTTCAAGGCATATGACATGAGACAAGATTAAATTTAAAAATCTAAAAAAGATCAATGGTGGCATAGTGAAATTTGGAGATAAAACCACTACTAGGATAGCTAGAAAAGGTACTTTGAGTTTGGATAATGGTAGAACCAAGACTAAGAATGTTTTATATGTAAAAGGTCTTAAGCATAATATATTGAGTGTAAGTCAAGTATGTGATCAGGGATACACATTAATTGTGAGATTAGAAGAAAAGATTCAAATGAGTTGATTACAGATGTTCAAAGGATAGGCAACAATTTATATGTATTATCAGATATCTTCTCAAAGGTATGATCAAAGGACACATTCAAAGATATACAAGAGGAGTTGGGAGTAATTTATATTACTTCCTACCATTTAGGTTTAGCATCAGTTGAGAGGGAGCTATGTGTTAGCTCTAGGTAGGCCCTTTGCCATTGATGTCAAAGAGGGAGAATAAAATGTACAGGTACAAGTGCAAAAATAGGTATAGGGAATAGGTACATGTTGCTACAGTAAGGAGGAGTTACTGTAGGTTTTTAAGATGATAGTGTGTATAGGTTTTAGGATGTGGCATTTTTAGGATTGAGGTTGCCATCAATGACAAAGGGGGAGATTGTTGGAAATATTGTCATTGATGTCAAAGGTCTAGAATTATTGGTGATAAAGGCCCCATTGCATTTAATGATATTTGTAATAGTTATATCTTGGCTAATGTGTGCTAATATTTATTTAATATCAATGAATATATTTTTGGTTGCATATAAGACAAAAGAAGGGCTCATGGAGAATTCCAAGAATCACCAAGTGAAGACAAAAGATGAAGGGTGCAATTTCTCATGAAGGGACACTTTTAGGAATACGAAAAGTCACCAAGATAAAGACAAAAGAGGAAAGGATAATTTTTCTTATGAAGGGTCACCACATGGCTATTTAAATGCAAGGATATGAAAGGTCATGCAAGTTTGGCACCATTTTCCATGAGGATTGAATGGTCACAAAGGAGGAAGGCCAAAGTTCATTTGAAAATCTATAAACAAAGGCTTGAGAAGCCATTTGTAATGGGTGAGATAGAGTTTGATTTGAGATAGTAGTATCTAGCTTAGAGGAGTAGTGAGAGATGAATATGATTTGTATTTTTTATATCTAGCTTAGAAGAGCAAAGGCGAGAGAGAAAAGAGATATTGTAATGAACTATCATTTGTTAAGATAACAACATTGAGAGATAGTTGTGTGGTATACACAAAGGGGTTGGTGCTCACGAGTTGTTGTTATGTTGGTGTTCAACAAAGGGATTGGTTCTCTTGTGGGTTGGTGCTCATGAATTATTGTTGTGTTATGCTCAGCAAAGGGGTTGGTGCTCCTGTGGGTTGGTGCTCATGAATAGTTAATGTGTTGGTTCTCAACAAAGGGGTTGGTGCTCTTACAAGTTGGCACTTGTGAATATTGTAGTTTTAATTGGTGCTCATTCATATACTTGAGATTGTTCTTTATGGTTTTTCCCACATTGGATTTCCACGTTAAATCTAGTGTCTCTCTCTATCTTGTGTGGTGTTTATTATTTCAATTTTATTACATATTTTTAATGTATGTTAAAGTGTGATTTTATTAAGGGAAAATTTATAAGATATATGATATAATGATTCATCCCCCCCTTCTTAGTATATCCCGTGCTTAACAAACTCAAATTATGAAAGGTATTAGGAATATACCCATTACCATAATTAAAATTCCCAATGATGACAACAATTTTAAACCATCTATAATCCAAGAACTAGTTGAAGAAAAGGTAGAAACCACAAACACACCAAACTCAATGCAAGAGCCCCCTATTGTTGCATTTCCTAAGAGACTTAAGGAAGATAAACCTAGGAAAGATTTTGAATTGATGCATGGATTTAAAAAAATAAAGATATAAATTATAATAGAGCCATTAAAGGATTGTGCATCAAAGCATCAAGAAGAAAGAAGTAGTATCCCAAAATGATTCAAGTAACTGGAAAAATTATTGCTTTACTTGAAGGAAATATACTTGTTCCTAAATATGGAGATCATGATAGTCTTATTATGGCTATGACAATTGGGAACAAGTTCATTCCAAATATGCTTATAGATCTAGGTGATACCATAAATATAATGATTGTCAACATAGTAGAGTCTTTATGTCTCATAGGGCTTCAACCTACTAAAAAAATCTTGAAAATGGTAGATAAATCCACTTCTACCCCTAAAGGAACCATAGAGAGTGTTTCAATCAACATTGAATCTTGGGAATACCCTATTGATTTCATGATCCTTCAACTAAAACAAAAGAGGTTAGGGTATCCAATCATTCTTTGTAGACCTTGGTTAGCTATAGTTATAACAAGAATTAATTGTATATCTAGAAACATTACCATTTATAATGGGCTTCATGCTAAATAAATATCTCTTTATCCACCTACTAGACCCTTAATGGATATTTATAATCAAATTTGGGTTAATCAACCTAAACAAAACCAAATGAATGTGTCTTATTTAGCTATGGTTACCATCAAAGAACATGCCCAAGAGTTTGAATAACAAATAACAAAAGATTTAGAATAAGAGAACCTAGCTCTGAAGTCTGATAGTTTTGCTCTGAAATCTAATAGTTTTGCTCTAAAATCTAATAGTTTTGTTCTAAAGTCTGACAATTTTTTTTTCAAGACCAATATTTTTTCTCCAAATTATGAAGATTTAGATCTAAAGACTAGTGATTTAGCTCTAACTATTAGTAACTTAGTTATGAAGACTAGTGGCTTAGCTCTAAAGACTGAAAGCTATGATTCAAACATGAAAAATCATGAATGGTAAGAATCCACCTCCATCATTGAAAATAAAAAAAATTCTATCATACCACGAAATATGTTATCCAGTCCACATGACATTCAACAATTCATAGTTTATTGAGCTCAAAATGGGTAGAATTCATTTTTACATGATTTTGATTGTCCATTAACCAATATGTTTTCCACAAGAGAAGCTTTTAAAAAAGATGTAGCCACACTTCACATGTTACTTACACACACATATACACTAAATTACTTGATGAGTGAATACAAACAATTGAATTCCATTGTTCTAGGCACTAAACACATAGCAATTCAACCAAGTAAACTATTAACTATCAACAATCATTTAATTGACTAGAAAGAAAGAATATTATTTGATACATTGGTATAACCCAAAAAATATTTTTCTTGGGATTATAGTGACATGTAAGAAATACATCCTAGTGTTTGTACACATCACATATATACTACAAATGTTAGACTAGTCAGACAAATGCAATGAAGGATGAACCCAACTTTGAAGGAAATTATTAAGAAGCAAATAAAAAGGATATTGGATGTTGGTTTTATCTATCCTATATATGATATCTAATGGGTTTCACCTCTGGTTATTATCCCTAACAATAATGAAAAATGGAGAGTTTATGTAGATTACCGAGAATTGAACAAAGTCTCTATGAGAGACTATTTTCCCTTGCCTTTCATTGATCAAGTTTTGGAAAATTTAATAGGAAAACATTATTTTTATTTATTATATGGATTTAGTGGATATAACCAAATCAAAATAAAACTTGAAGATCAAGACAAAATAATTACTTTCTCCTGGGGAATATATGATTATACAATCCTTTCTTTTGGATTGTGTAATGCACCTAATGCCTTTTAGAGAGTAGTATTAGCAATCTTTTCTGATCTTACAAATGACTGTGTGGAAGTGTACATGGATGATGTCACTTCCCATGATACTAAATTTGATGAAGCTTTGGAAAACTTGGATAAAGTGCTGACGAGATGCGAAGATCACTAGGTATCTTTGCGTCATGAGAAATGCATTATAATGGTTGATGAATCGATAGTGTTAGGACATCATATCTCTTCTCAAGGAATAAAATTAGATCCTAAAATTATTGATGTAATTTATAACCTCCCCATTCCATAAACAAAAATTGATGTTAAAATTTTTCTTAGCCATGTAGGATATTACAAAGGATTCACTAAAGACTTCAACAAGATAACTACCCCTATGTTTTCTTTGTTAGTAAAAGATAGTGAATGTGTATGGACTAATAAATGTGAAGAAGCCTTTGAAACATTAAATAATAAACTCATGAATTTTTTAGTTTTGAAAGGACCTAATTGGGAAAAACCTTTTCATATCTTTACTGATGCTTCTAATACTGTATTAGGAGTATTCTTAGGTCAAAGAAATAAGGATACAAAGATGTATGCCATTTATTATATGAGAAAGAATCTTACCCCTATAGAGAACTACACTACCACTAAAAAAGAGTTTATTTCTATTGCCTATGATATAAACAAGTTTATGCATTAAATTACTGGTTATTAGGTATTCATATATATATATATATATATATATAATTCAATAATTTAGTGCTTAATGAATAAACCAAAAGTAGGTGGAAGAATAATTAGACAGTGCTTGTTGTTACAAAAAATTGATATTAATATCATAGATAAACTAGGGAAGTATAATGTTGTTGCTGACTTTTTATCTAGATTGATCACTATAGGTGAAGATGAATCTATAGAATAATTTTTTCTAGATGAACAACTATTTTCCATATCCACATACTCACCATGGTTTTTAGACATGGTAAATTACTTGAAAATAGGGAAGTTCCTCATTATTTTACCTGTAAAGAAATAAAATATTTAGTTAGAGCTAGTTCTCATTTTAAATGGTTTAAAGGCATGCTATTTAAAATTGGACCTAATCATATACTTTGTAGGTGTGTAATAGAAGATGAGGTGTATGACATCATCATAGAATTCCATAGTGAACTAGCTGGAGGACATTATTCATCAAAAAAGACTATTTATAAGATCCTTGGTGTAGGTTACTATTGGCCATCTCTTCAAAAGATTGTCAAAAGGTATGTATGTTAATGTGATCCTTGAAAAAAGATGGGTAAGCCTATTTTATCTTCAAAAATGCCTCTTCATTCTCAAATAAGTTTAAAACCATTTAAGAAATGGGGTATGGAATTTGGTGTACCAATCAAACAACCATCTCAAGGAAATGAATATATATTGGTATGCACTAATTATGTTACTAGGTGGATTGAAGTGCAGGAACTCACATTTGCTAAGAAATGGTTTTTGATTTTCTATACCATAAGATCATGCTGAAATTTGGAGCTCCTAGATCTATTATTTTAGATTAGGGACCCCAATTCATGTCCAACATGATCAAAGCTTTTATAGAGTTGTATCAAATCAATCATAGGAAATCTTCACCATATCATTCCCAAGCCAATGGGTAAGTGGATGTAACGAACAAAGAGATGGACAACATCCTAGCCAAAATAGTGAACAATAGTAGAAAGGATTGGGAAAAAAGGTACTTGAAACAATTTGGGCATATAATACAACATGGAAGACAATATAAGATTATATCCATATGAACTTATGTATGGAAAGAAACCTTTGTTACCTATTGAATTTGATTTGTTGGACATTGAAGACAATAAATAATATAGTAATTTATCTTGATGAAGCACACAAATAATTAATAATTCAACTAAATGGGTTGGATGAGTCAAGAATGGATGCATTCACTCAAACTAACATGATCTAGAAGTAGAGAACGCAGTGGCATGACACTCACATCAGAGAAAGATAGTTTTAAGAGGGTGATTGGGCACTCCTATTTGATTCTAAATTCTATAACTTTAAAGTTAATATAAGGACAAGATGGTGGACACTATACTTAATCAAAACTATTTTTAGCAATGCTTCTATCTAGATTCAACCCATTGATTTTGATTAAAAGACACTTTTGGTCAATGATCACAGACTTAAGGTGTAAAAAAGACCTCTTAGCAAGGAAGAGTCTCTTGAGTAGAACCAAGACCAATTTGACCTTGTGGACGAACTTGGTTCTTCCACTAGGGACAAATGATCTTCATAGTAGACATCCAATAAAGGAGGATTGCTAAAAACTAGAAAATGATATTTCTACTCCCTTAAAAATTCACAAAATAAAAAACATATAAAAATAAAAATACAAAAGTATAAAAACAAAATATAAAAAAATATTATTAAAGTTTGAACAATAAGAAATGACACTTTTCAAAAGAAATATTTCTACAATAAAATAAAGATTGTTGTCAACTAACCTACTTTATCAGATTTGTTTATCCCCATAGGACACATGGCATCTCTAGAAGATAGTTGTGGATTCGTATAGAAAGGTAAAATTGTATTTATTTTCCTAAAGGATTAGGCATTTTTAGGTTTTATGTCATGCATATGTAATCATTCGGCAATCAACACTTTTTACATGGACATGTTTTGGTGATGTCACGTGGGTATGATGAGTCAACAACATCATCACTACGGTTCATGATTTTATTTGATGGTGTTTTAAAAAAAACCTTTTCTAACAAATTTGACGTGATAAAAGACCTTTTAAAATAGATTTGATGAGATGATATTTTAATAAACCTTTTTAAAAAAAATGATTTGATGGTATGTGTAATTCAATGCAAATATTGTCCACATGTTGCCAATTATGACCTTTGTGCCATATCATTAATATTGATCAGATAAATCACCTTCCCTTTATATCTCACATGTTTTGAAGTGATTACCATAACTACTAGCATAATTCTTGTCATAATCCCATAATATACCATAATTTTCTATTCATTATTGTGACATATTCATAACCTCTTGCCTTCCCCTATTTCTTGTATAAATCTGATATCTATTTTTTTCATAGTATAGTCATATTTTCAATCAAACATTGCTAGCTCCAAATATGGGTGGAAGAAAGAAGAAGAGTGAACCAAAATCCTTAGACACATTTCTATAAGATGAGGCAGTTAGAGACATCTTTGAATCAATAAGGTGGTTAAATTTATTAAAAATGGTTCAGGGTTTTCATGAAGAGATTGTGTAAGAATTATTTGATAATTTTGATGAAGAACATGTTCTTATCAAAGGTAAGAACATTCTAGTGAATCCCTCTATAATCATTACACTCTTCAGGATTCCTTAGGAGAGGATAGTTATTATTGATAAAATAAGTTTTTTTGACTTGATTCATATGTTTTTTGAAGGAAATAAGCCCTACCCTAGACTGGCCAAATTCCCATAAGGAGTAGCCAAGGGAATCATAAGAGAAAGCCTTCATTAGTTGTGGAAAAATGTTGTATTCTAGATTATTAAATATATTACTTGTGATGGTCAGTTTATAATAGTTGGTGGATATGCAATGAGATTCTTTCTTCACTTGAGGAAATGAGATTCTAGAGAAGAATACAAGGTAAATATTCCCTCTTTCCTTCACAATGCCCTGATTAATGTTTCTCAAAACTTAATAAGAGGTACTGGGAACATTCGACACCATGGGATGGTTTCCCATATCTATCAGCATTATTTATCAATAAACCAAGAGGTTAAAAGGCTTGGTCCTCCTTCCTCCAAAAATTCTTAAAAGTTTATATCAATAAATCACCATGCCCTACCTATTCTCCTTCTACCATAGTATAGATTGAAGAATGACCATCTTCACCACCTTTGAATTTGAAGATACTACATCAAAGATCAAAAAGACAAATGGGAGTTTCTTCAGATACCCATAATACTCCATCTAAGCTTCAATGTGGTCATAAACTTATTTTTTAGGAAGAAGAAGAAGATGTGTAGGCCACAAATACTTTGGGAAGCCTAAGCTCCTCTATTAATATTATAGATGTTGAAGCAGTTGTTGTAGAAGAACAATATGAACAAGAAATTGTATTTGCAAAATAAAAACTTGTAGTAGAAGTTTTGCCTAAATAAGTAGAGTGACCTATACCCTCTACCACTAATAAGGGTAAGGCACCATTGATAGAATAAGGTCCATAATCCCCTCATTCTATCAAGGAAAAATGAGAATTGTAGCATGTCATGGCTCTTTCCCTCCATGAAGAAATAATCCAATAGCAACAAGTAGAATTAGATGTTCTTCATTCAACCTTGAAAGGTAAGGACCTAAATATTTCTAATTTGGAATAAAGCTCTAAAGAATCTATCACTAGAGATAGAAAAAAAGAGATAGTTATTCAAAGAACACAAGATGATTAGACTAGTGTCCATAATTTGATGTTTTCATAAACTTAATAGTTGATTAATTTTCATAATTCTCTTACTATCAAGGATGCCCAAATTACTTATTTATAAATTGATAATATTGATAAGAATAATCATATTAATAATTTGAGACAAATTATTTATAATAGAAATGCATCGATTGTCCAACATACTGATAGAACAAGAGAGATAACCGCTCAAAATTTTGAGTTATAATCCTTTATGTGAGAAATGTAGAGAGAAATAAGAGAAATAAAAATTCAAACTAAGGGGACGAAAAGAGATATTCCCTTCTTGCCCATTTCATTACATGAAATGATCTTAGTCTGGAATAATACCCAAAAAAATTCAAAAGTTGAAGGATGAAAATGCTAAGCCTAAAGGGGAATATTATAATCAATTGGTAGAATCCTAATAGAAATTGTAAAAATCATAGGCCTCCATCCATCATATTTGTGCTATTTATGAAAAATTGCTAGCATACAGCCAACATTCTTGTATCTATATTTTTTTCTCCATGAGCAATTTTCTAAATGGTAGATTCAGTTAATTTCACTTGGTTTTTCACACATTACTAAATATGAGCACATATTTATGGATATTTTTCTTAAGAGTACTGAAGAAAGGAAAGATTTAATTTATGAGTATTATACTTTTAATTTTTTGTTATGTTATCAATCTGGGTTTCTCATAAATCTATTTGTTGGAGAGACACAATTGCATGCCTTTCTCTCCACTATGAGTAACCAAACAACATGGAAAAAAAGTTAATAATAAATTTTTAGAATTACAAAGCATCATTGGGTTATGAATGATAGCCCAATTCTCAGAGGCAAGGAAACTTATTTTTTCTTTTTAACCAACGTATCATATGTATATGAATAATGAATATCATGAGTTATTGAGATCCAATACTGTAAGTTCTAGAGCTTTTCTAAACCACCATTATACCAATGTCATCAATGCTAGCATTACCAAGTGGGATACCTTACCTATTAAATTGAAGCATAGGGAAGTCCTAAACCCCACCACTATTAGATGGAGTCTAAGAAGAGCCAAAGTAATTTACCATATTATCACTCAACTCTTAGATGAAAGAGGTTCATATGTATAGATTGGGATTAGGTTCAAGTCTCAAATAATTTTGTGTTCTATATCTCCATGGTAGGGTTGGAATAATTAGGTATAAGTTTATTTTCAATCTTGGTTGCATATATTTGTACTAGATTTTATATTCTTGTCAAGGGGCCACCATGATTGGGGCCATCATTTTTAGGTTTATAATCTTAGTCAAAGGCTAGAGTTAGGAACTTTGGATTGAAGAGCAGTCATCCCACTTATTTTCAAGAGGACATGCAAAAGGTAAAGTGTGGGGGAAAAATGATGAAAATTTCATATATCTCATCATATATATACCAACTATCCATAAAGTTTTGACTTTAGTTATATATTACATTGCATTTAATAGTTAAAGTCTTATCTAAGTAGGAAATGAAAGCAATTTATCTCTTATTTGTATATAATTTATTGTTAATTATTTAAATTTTTATTATGTCTAACTTTGATGAATAATGTGGTACAACAACACATCCCAATGGAAGGGTAATTTTGAGAAGGAAACATATAGTTTTAGAAACACTTTTTGGCTACAATTTTGAAAATTCAACGAGTGAGATTTGAAGATATGATACTCTAAAGAAACTTTGAAAGTGATACAAAGATGCTTTAAGGGAACTTTGAAGACATATATAGGATGTTCTAAAAAGTCCAAGCATGCTCTAAATACTTGAAAATAGTTCTCTAAATACCTATACAAGATGCTCTGAAGATACACAAATATGCGCCAAAGACCATCTAGACCCTACTAATCGAGGTAGTACTTTTATAGATATATATAAATATAATTTCTATATTTAAATGTCTTAGTTTAGACATTAACATTCATGGTGATGGCCTAAAATAGTCTAGATATATTTTTACTTCTATTTTGTAAAAATGGATAATTATCTTTCATATATGTTATCTATTTTTTGTCTATAGTTAGTTGAGTTAGTTCCAACACCTTTTTATAAGCATGGGATCCAACTCCTATATTGTCTATATTTTGAATAAATAGATTTGGGAATTGAGATCACTAAGATTTTGTGCTTTATGAATAGATGTCAATGTGTTTAAGTACATATCTCTTTCTCATTCCAAATAGTTAGAGAAAGTTAAAAGAAGTTGGAAAACTTGTAGTTGGTGAATTTGAAATAAGAAGCATTTTATATTTGGATATGTTATTTTGAATGAAATAGAGATCATATTTTTATTTTATTATTGGGTAAATTAGTGTGTATTCTAAGGAGCAAGGGCCCACTTCTCTCCAAGGATTAGGATAAATTGGTAAAATTTACTTAATAAGTTTTAAAACATTTTTTTATTCATGTATATATTTTTTATTATAGATTGTAATTTATTTTAACCTTAAGAGTGCTTTATTTTAAATGTAGAGTGATTTCCCTTTAAATCAAAGAGTGATTTTTTTAAAATTCAAGAGTGAATTTCATTTTTCAAAATCAAGTGTGACTTCCTTTAGTGCAGGTGTGTTTCATTTACATGCAAGTGTTATTTCAATTCAATACAAGAAGGTTTATTGTATGAAAGAGTACATTTTTCAAACTAGATTAGGTTTGTTAATTTATCCTAGATTCAATTTTTTTGAGAAGCTGTTTAAAATGATAATAGATAGCATTCTTATATTCTGGAACATCACACTATCATACCCAGTTAGGAAATTTGAGTGAGGACATCACATGTCTTATGCCAAATGTTTAAGTTTTGGATGTTGATGGTGTGAATGCCAATAAAATATCTTCAATTAACAAATAGTTTAGATTTAATTTTTCTATAAACTAGAGTTAGATTTTTATTTACTATTTTTAGGATTTAGAAAACCTAGTAGAAGTAAAACCCCCTAAATAGTGAACTGTACAACTCCAATTTAAAATGATCTCATTGAAAATAGCCATTGAACACTTCCCTAGTTGAAAATGACAATAATCCATTGATTGGTTAAATAAGAGGCATAAAAACAACCTATCATTAGGTTTGATTATAGAGACACTCAATGGACTTGGCATTACTTTTATAAAATCCATTGTTTGGTTCTACCTTCTTTTATGGATGATGTGCATTCAATTCTAGTGATACTCAATCACCTTGACATCACTTTTAGTGAAAACATACTAGTTTCATCCCATTTTTGGTTATTAAACTAGGTACATCTCCATATTCATGATCTTTAGAACTCACATCTTCTCAATTTAAGAGATTCATTATTTACTCAAAACTAGGACTTTACCACCCTCAATTCACCAATGGCTTAACATGAGGAACCATTTGTCCAAGTGCTTCGATAAGGGTAACCTTTATATTATGCTTAAACAAGGTAGAATCATAGTTTAAAATTTATAGGGTAACATGGTTTCATCTACCTACAATATTACCCCTTCCCTAATCACCTTTTAATTTAAAGTTTTAAAGTTTAGATATTTAAATTTAAAATATGGAGATTAACTAGATCATTTACTATTGGAGGGTTCAATAAATTAAGCACCATGAAAAATTTGAGTTTAATATTAAAAGACAAAGTGTGTTTTATGCACTCAAGTACATCTTTCTCTTTTACTCTAGTAATTTCATTAATATAATAAGTTGGGATGGGTGGATTTAGATAATTAAATATAGTCACAAGTACTTGTCAGTTTTAATTATTGATATATTTTAAACCACTTGACTTATACTAAAATATATGTTTCTTATTCTTGATTCTTCTAGTAATTTATCTATATGCAAACTTGACTATCTATTTTATGTCATTACTACCTAGGAATTTCCAAATCATTTCTCAAACTATTTTTTATTACTCTTAGGCTATTCCTATCCTAAGACTAGGTTGTTCTTATTTTAATAGGACAAGTACACTTTATGTAATTCAATAGACATGTTCATTTAGCATAACTTTTACCATGCACCATTTAACACCTAGTTTCCATACTTTGAAATATCCATGTAGGTCATCCCGCACATTTCACAAGTTAGATAAATGAAATTATTCAAGAGGATCATTATATAAACAAATCAAAGCATCATTACAAATGTATTTAATATATATCTAGTATATTTATATTACATTACTACACACCAAGAAACTTATACCCTATTATTCCCAAATTCAATATCAATCATTATGATTAGTGACAAGCCAACTCTAAAACATTCCAAATCAATTTGAGAGCAAACATTGTGAACTATCAAATTCAAATTATTATTTGCATACATATATTAAAGGACCATAATTACATAATTTTAGAGGTAAAATCACTGGGGGTGAATTAGTGATGCTAGATAATCCAATTTAATTCCTAACTCTTAAACGCTCAACACATACAATCATGATGCATACAAAGTAACCATTGCAATGAACAAGGAACATATAACAAGATCAAGCACATAACACATGATATATGTGGGAAATCCTCTTGAGGTATAAAACCCACTGAACCATGAAGGATGGAATATATTCCTATAAAGACAAGATTCAACATTTAAACCAATACCAACTGATCAAGGAATACCCATCCCTTAATTTAGTGAGACACCCATCCCACAAGAAGGAACCAACCCCATGGGCAACCAAAAACCAACCCAAATACCTTAATCTGATCTACGGCTCTAATCTAATGTCTTCTACCCCTGATGATTGACTTCTCTTACTTTCTCTCTTTCCTCTTTACACTCTCACAAACTTGCACACACAAGTAATGCTTCCAAAACACCCTTTTGAATCACTCTTCACTTCTTAGCAAATACACAATAAAAAATCCTAAAAAAACTCTATAGAAACATTAGAAACATGACTTGTAGGTCATGCACACAATCCTCAACCTATTCTACTCTTCAATCTATCCACTAAGCCCACTCATTCAATCAACCTCTAGAGCTTACTTGCTTAATCTGCTTCTTCTAGGCTCATCAGGTCTAATGACCTATGTGTTCACCTTCATCACCTTGATTATATAAGAATGAATGATTATATTCACTCTCTATTTTTACTTAATTACCTATACCTTATCTTTCAAAGGTTCTCTCTTTTTCTTGGTTCCATGCTTCTTTAACACACAAAAATATGCCAAATATGCCTTGCACTTATACCACTCTCTTGGTATAACCCATATTGGTTGGATAAGATACTTACCATAATTTTTATACCTTTTAAATATGTCCTCATACATGTTACATGTAATAACCACACAATCCTTAGGTTAGCCAATACCTCATTAGCCCCAAATCGACATTAGGTCTTGGTGAGACCTAAAGCAATTAGGCCTTCATACTCATACATTATAGCTTCGAATCCTTAGGCCACTTTAAAATTCTAAAAAATATTCAAATACATTAAACCTATCACTAATATATCCTTAATCACTCTCTGATGGGTCTATGCCACCTTTAATACCAAATTAATACTTGAACCTACTAATTAAGTCTCCTCATTCATTAGGCCTTTATACACAAAAAGCATAGTCTGAAACTTCTAAAGAAACTACTTAAATATTTCACATAGACATACTTTTAAATTACATGGGTGAAACCTTCAGGACCTATCTAACACCTACATGTGCTTTAGATACTTTAACATATGCTCTAAGCAGTCAAAACAACTCTCTCAAAATGACCACTCTGTCTGTTCATATAAAGTCAAAATATAGCCAATCTATTTTGACTCTCCATATTTGATTAGAGGAATATAATAATAACCAATTACTTATTATAAACCTTTGAGTCTTAAAAAAAATCTCCATATTCATTTTATTCTTCAATTCTATTGATAACACCTTCAACTCATTCCTGCAACATGGTCACTCAATTTGGCAGTGCATTCAAAAAACACAATCAACTTTTGAGCCTTTGTTCATGCTAAAATGGATTGGTCAAACCTCCAAAATCCATATTTATGGTCCTCATGAATTATAGAACACTCTCTAATAGATATTTCATCTTGAAATATCAAAATACTATCAATAAAAAATCAATTATCCTTCTCATGTCACTTGTAGAACATGGTCAAACATAGTCAACTTTGGAGCTTAATATCTAAAACTTTAAAAAACATTAGACCTTATAATAAAAATTTATGGATTCACCTTGAAGTCCTCTTCAAATTTTTTTTAATCCATCAACAAATTCATCTTCAGACCTTATAATAAAATTTTATGGATTCAACTTGAAGTCCTCTTCAACTTTTTTGATCCATCAACAAATTGCTCTTAGATCAAAAGATATTAGAAAAATACTATAAACTAGTTCTTCCCTTTACTAATTCAAATACCAATAGTCACTTTTCAAATCAAAACATCTGACACTGATTATCATCTCATGCTCCCTAAAATATAGATCAATTGCACTCCATTGATCTCCTTATAAGTCTCCTAAATTAAAATTTTTAATGCTCACTATTGATCATTAATCTAAACTTCTACAATTAAGACACTTTTCACCTTTGTGTGCCTTTTGAGAGTTGACTCTTTGAATCTAACCGCACCATTGATCTCCATTTGGATGAACACTTGCATGCTATTAATATTATACTAAATCAATGTGATTGAGATACATGTCACTAGCACATGAAATATCAGTAACCTTTGAAAAATTGACTTAATACACACCATTGGATCAAAATATAAAAAGATCACTTGCTCCATTGATATCCTTAACTACTTGACCCTAGATTTTAGTGTAGTTAAACTTGAGGGTGTTTGGCACATCACACTCTGCAAGAGAAATTTTGAAGTTTTATAACTTGAACTATAAAACACTTCAATAGTCCAAATCTTCAGGGTACCTTCTTAACACTAGAGACAACATCTTCATGAAACTTTTTGACCACTATTGAGTTTTTGAGTACCTATACTAAATGCACAAACTTTCTATCTCATTCATATTTTCATGATGTGTAATGACGGTCTTAATTATCTTAAGCTATAATATGCATATTTCTCTTTCCGAATGATCAAATGATATACTAAAACATCACCAAGATATTTATCGATGCCTCACAACTTTTTCATTGTACTTATAAACTTGCACATATGTCATATCTCTCCAAGATATCAAACATAACTTCTTTGTCATTCTTACACTAGTACTACATGCTCTCCTTGACATCAATGACCATGCTTAATATTTTATCCCTTTGCCATTGATGGTAAAACACCTTTAGAATGAATTATTACTCATTTGAACTCCATTTTTATCTTTCTCCCCCTTTGACATTAATGAAAAAATTTCTCTTCCACAATAGTCTTATTTTATCTTTGACCTGACAAAGTTCTCATAGAGCTTAGAAATCTCCCCTTAACATCAAGCTCCATCTCATGTCATCTATTCTTTGACATACACCAATCTGAACTTGGGATTATCTGATCTTTGGACCTATCTAATTATATAAATAACAAGATCCCTTTTGTCATGCATGAAGATTCATTACCTTATAAAAACATATGACTTGGTTTGATAAAGTCATCTTATCAATCTTCTTGAATTCACAACTGTAGTAGAGTTCTTCATATCTCCACTATGACTAGAAAATATCACATATGATTCCCCTCACATCATAAATAAATCTTCAATCCTTTAAAATTATTTGAGTTAGATCCCCCTAACTCCATGCTTCACATGGATCATGACATCTTCAAAAGGTCTTCTCAATGAGCTAGGTCTGCCAGTAACTTTTCAACATTTTCCACACTTTAGTCAAAACTCTTATAGAAACATCTTATCTTCAGATCATTATGACCTCCATGGCATACTTAACTTGACGTCTATATAACTCTGAGACATTTTAATATGATATAAAAAATGTGACAAGACATTCTCCTTATACTCTATATAAACCTTGTCTTCAGTCTTTCAACATTTGATCAATAAATTTAAGCAACAAAAATTGACAAGTTCTTATCTTCAAGACCAAAAAGCCTAAACACAAATTGAACACATAATAATATTATCAACATATATTTATTACTCACCACTTTGACCAACTAGACCATCCTTCAAATATTTGACCAAAACTTTGACTTTATAATCACTGTCTCTGAATATATCTTCTAAATCATTCCATCACAACACATTGGAGTAGATTCATAGAAGTCATTACTCCCCCTTAGCCAAGAATATTTTCAAAAGATATTTCTTGTCCTTAAACAACAACCAAATCTAATCTAGCATCCACCATGCTTCTTCTTAATTTTCAAGTGTCTCCTTGAAGCCTAAATAGAGACACCCTAACCCACAATATCCTAGAACAATGTGAAACTAAGAGTTGCCCAAAACTCTTCATATTCCTTCTCCTCCTTAGTCATCTAAAACTGATAGTTATTCATATTTTTTCTTATACATAAGAGAAGAAAATTGCTCATCCACTAAAATATGGATGTTGGATGGTGGAGACTGATCTTATTTTAATGCCTAGTTCCTAATAGGGGGTGTAGTGTGGGGGGGGGGGGGGGGGGGGGTGCAATGCCCTCCCAATAGGGTTTCTATGGGGGTCGAAGGGGGTGGTAACCTATTTTGTATCCCCTTGGTTGTGGTTCAAGGGTAGCACCTCTGAAGTAATTTTTTTTAAAAATGCATTATAAAATATTATAATCTTGTAGTTAATCTAGGCTGTTTACTATTAGATTTTAGATCTAATGGCATAAATTAAGTTAGTGTATTTTTTTTCCTAATTTTTAACCCTCCTTTGATATGAGGGCATTGTAATCAAGTGGAAAAAGATAGATAATTAAGAGGATATTGCATTAGATGCATTGTAGGTTTTTTTTCTTCATTTGTTGGACTAAATAATAAGGACTAACAGTTTCTGTGTGGACATAGCCCATATTGGGTGAAGCACATTAAATTTGTGTCTCTATTCTATTATGTTTTCTAAATTTTCATATTGTCTTTATTTCATTGTTATTGATCTATATTATATATTATTAACAATGGAGATAAGATAGATTCATGACATACCTTTTCATTTGAAAAGATAACATCATCACTAGGCATTGACAACTGATGTTCTTTGCATGTAACTTTCTCAATAACAATAGGATGTTCTCTTGGATCCATACATACATCAAAACTAGCCTTAATTATCACTTTGCTCCTTTACTTGATCTTGAATTGAAATAACTTTTAATTCTCCTTTTCTATCTATAAAAATAACACATTCTCTTGGCATTCCTAAACCTTCTTCATATCTCATTCCTCTTTGAATTTAGTAGGCAGTCCACCTTAATCTTTCATCTCAAATGAATTAGTTTTCTTGGTCTTCACTTCCTTAGGATTCCATACCAAGAATTAAACTTTCTTGGGCACACTAGGATGTCCATGCACCTTATTATGACTTGAGAGTTTGCTTATACAATATCTTGCAATATGACCACCTTGATGACCACTGAAATAAATAACATCTTGTCTCTTAGGTTCATTATGCTCAAGCTTTACTATCTTAGGTGTCCATACCTAGGTTAGTATTTTCCCATGGATTCTAGGGTAAAATCTAGAAATATGTCCCATGTCATGATAATTATAGTACACTACATTATCCATACCTCTATCTGACCAAATGATCTTTATTCTACAATTTCTTTCCTTATGATTAAAAACCTTACATGAAAAGTAGTGACCATGAAATGAAATTTCATACCTTATAGTGTTTGGTTGATTTATAGGTCTTCTCATGTTGCACTCAGTGATTGCATCTTCTTGTCTTGAATTTAATTATCTTTATCTTTCTCAACTTTATTTACCTTGACAAAAATTTTCTCATGCTTGGTGTTCAATTGAATGTTCTCATCTTATTTAGCTCTCATACTTGAACTTGCAACCTCTAAATTAATTCTAAGATCTTGGATGGTATCCAATAAATTATTTAGCCATGTCATCCTTCAATATACATGCTTTCTCTTCAATAATCTTTATATAATTAAGACTGGACTTCAACTCATCATGCTCGCCTTGATTTGAACTCAACTTGGCATGTGTCTCTTCTAAATAAGTCTTGAGGTGTCTACATTCTTCATATTTTCAACTAAAATTTATCTTTTTAACCCTTAATTGATCCTCAAGAATGATGATCTTCTCTTTATCATCTTTTGATCTTGAGCTTTCCTTCAAGGATTCTAGCTCCTTATTGATATTGATGCACTCATCCTTAATATCCTTAAATCTTGAGGCCATGATCTTATTCTAAGCTTCTTCTTGATCATACTCGCTTATATTACCTCTATACTAATTGCATTTTTCTTCACTTGATTTTAGACATGTATAAGTAACTTCTACTTGAGCCTTCAAATCGTAATTCTCTTTTTCCAATTGCTTAGCCATCTTATGTTGCTTAAGATCACCTTTAGGATATTAGACCTAATCCAAAAGGACCTAATCTGATGACAATTTTTATAGGTATAATCACTAAGAGGGGGGTGAATTAGTGATGCCAGATAATCCAATTCAATTCCCAACTCTTAAACATTTAGCACATATAATCATGATGCATACAAATTAACCATTATAATGAATAAGAAAGATATAAAAAGGTCAATCACATAACACATGATATATGTGAAAAACCCTCTTGGGAGATAAAACCCACTAAACCCTACAAGATGGACTACAGTCCTATAAAGACAAGATTCAACATTTAGATCAGTACCAACTGAGCAAAGAACACCCATCCCTTAATTTAGTGAGACACCCATCCCACAAGGAGGAACCAACCCCTAGGAAACCAAGCACCTTCCCAGCTACCTTGATCTAATATACACCCCTGATATGATGTCTTATACACTTGATGATGGACTTATCTTACTTTCTCTCTTTCCCCTTTACACTCTCACAAACTTACATGCACAAGCAATGCATCCAAAACACCTTTTCAGATCACTCTTTACTTATTAGCACATACATAATAAAAAAACCTAAAAAAAAATCTATCACAACATCAAAAAAATTACCTATAGTTCATGCACACAATCCTTAACCTACTCTACTCTTCAATCCATTCACTAAGCACACTCACTCAATTAGCCTCTAGGGCTTACTTGCTCAATCTGCTTCTTCTAGGCTCATTAGGTCGAATGACCTATGTGTTCAAATTCATCACCTTGATGAGATAAGCATGATTGATCCTATTCACTCTCTATTGGTACTCAATGACCTATACCTTAGCTTTCAAATTTTCTCTCCTTCACTTGGGTCCATGCTTTTTCAACACATAAATAAGCCAAATATGTCTTGTACTTATACCACTCTCTTTGTATAACCCATCTTGGTCAGCCAAGATGATTACCATACTTGCTATACCTTTGAAATAAGTCCTAATACATGTTACATGTAATAAACACACACTCCTTATGTTGGACAATACCAAATTATCCCCAAACCACCATAGGTCTTGGTGAGACCTAAAATAAATAAGCATTCAGACTCATACATTACAACTTCAAATCCTTGGGCCACTTTATGCTTCTACCAAAAGTTCAAAAAAATAAAAAATACCTCCAATAAACCCTTTTTCACTCCCTCATGGTTCCATTCCACCTAGAACATCAAATCAACACTTGAACCTACCAATTAGGTCTCCTCATTCTTTAGGCCTTCATACACATAAAACACAGTCTCAAACTTATAAAGCAACTACTAAAATATTTCACATATCCATATGATTATATCATATGGATGAAACTTTTAGTACCTCTTCAATTCCTACATATGATTTAGATACTTCAACATAGGTTCTAAGCACTCAAAACAACTCTCTTAAAATGACCATTCAGAGTAAGCATATACAGTCAAACTATTTTGACTCTCCATATATGATAAAGGGAATATCATGAATACAAATACCTTATTATAAGTATTTTATACTTATAAAACATCTACATACTCATTTTATTCTTAAATTATTCTTAGAACACCTTGAACCCAATTATGCAACATGGTCACTCAACTTGCTAGTGCATTTAACAAACATAGTCAACTTCTAAGCCTTTTTGAATACTAAATATGGACTCTTCAAACCTTATAAAATCCAAAAAAATGGTCTTGATGGATTCTATAACACTCTCCAATATATATTTAATCTTTAAACATCAAAATAATATCAAGAATAACTTAAATATCCTTCTCAAGTCACTTGCAGAAAATGGTCAAACACATAGTCAACTTTGGAGCTTAATATCTACAAATTTACAAACATTCATACCTTATAATAAAATTTAACGGATGAAACTTTAATTATTATTCAATTTTTATTTTTAATCCATCATAAAATTACTCTTATATCAAAATATATTACCAAAATACTACAAACTAGTTTTTACCTTTGCTGATTTGAATGCCAATGGACACTATTCAAATCAAAATATCTGACACTTTTCATCATCTCATGCTCCCTAAAATCTAGATCAATTGAAATCCATTGATATACTTATAATTATATCAATTTTAAAATTTTAATTCTAACTATTGATCATTGATGTGTGCTTCCATGATTAAGACACTTGACACCCTCGTGTGCCTTTTGAGTATTAACTATTTGACTCAAACCACACCATAAATCTCCATATGCATAACACCCACATGTCATTGATCTTCTATTAAATTAAATTTATTGATAAACATGTCATTAACATATGAAATCTCAATAACCTTTGATAAATTTACTTAGTATGCACCAATGGATCACTATTTGACAAGATCATGTGCTCCATTAATCTCCTTGACTAGTTGACCCCCGATTTCAATGTAGTTATAATTGATAGTCTTTGGAACATCACACTCTAAAATATAAAATTTTAAGGTTTATAATTTGAGCTAGAAAAAACTTGAAGAGTCCAAATCTTTGGGGTGATTTCTTGTCACTAGAGACAATATATTCATAAAAACCTTTGATTACTATTGACTTTTTGAATACCTACACTAAATGTACAAAATTTCTATTTCATTCATATCTGCATGATGTGACGTGATGTTTTGGCTTATATTAAGGTATAATATGCATTTTGATCTTTCCAAATGATTAGATGACACAATGTAAATTCACCAAGACATTTATGGATGCCTCACAACTTCTTTATCCTTACAAACCTGTATATGTCCCATATCTCTCGAAGATAACAAACACAACTTATTTGCCATTCATGCACTTGTACCACATGATCTCTTTGACATCAATGACAAACTAAGACATCAATGACCATGATCAACACATAATTTCACTAGGTGAGATAAATATGTGTATCTTGATTCCCTCCTCAAAGTATCTAGATACATATATACTGGTAAATAATTAATGGGGATGATCAGGATTAGTGTTAACACATGGAAAATAACATGTCAAACTATACACTCAACATATTTAGGTCTAGCAGTGCTAAATTTTTTAATGAATGGATGATGGGTAGATCAATGGATTAGGTTTGTTACTTTGTGGAATTAGGGCTTGAATGAAAACAAGAAGGGGGTGCTCATGAGGAACCAAAATAAATATGATTCATTGCAATGATTGTTAAGAGTATATAATTAGGAAAAGATAAAACTCCAAAATATTGCAGTCTTGATGATGACAAGGAGACAAAGCTTATAATCAATGTTAGGAATGGGAAGTGGGTGAAATTGGATTGGATGATTCTAGAAATGTGGTCAACTCTTTCAAGTTGGTTATGCCCTATCAATGTCACACATCAATTTAATGATATAAGATGAGGCTAGTCCTGAGGATAGAATGAAAAAGGGTACATGGATAATTATGCTTGGATAACATTGTATTTGTATCCTTAGTTCTAGGGTAATATGAAAGTGGGAGGATCAATAATTTATTCTTGATCATTTAGAGAATTTAGGGAGTTAAAAATAATATGATATATGGGATTGGATTGGAAAACCTATAATCTAAGCTCTACATTGATATCACTTTACAAATGGTGCTACAACTAGAAGAAAAAGATATATTATATAAATGAGTGGGCTCTTAGGGAATGCCATCTAAGAATCAAGGAAAGGTGGTGTATAATCATATATGTCTCTTCAAGATGTCAAAAACCTTGGTTTTATGTTCATTATCTAACTAGTTGTTTATGTTTATTATTTTTTCTAGGTTGAAAAATATTTTCTTAGTCTCTAGGTATATGGAGCTGACCTACTAAAATTCACTCATCAAAGAGTTTAGAGGGTAGGTATGTGGTAATACTTTGTTGAATGGGTATATGGTCATACATATCTTGCACCCATGTGATAATCCTCTATTGAATGGGTATATGGTCATACATGTCACTAGGTATGGATGAGTTATATGGATATTTTGTAGAGAAAAATATCTCATACTCTATAGATACATGGATAGACTCCATATCTTTTCTCATAGGTTATAGATCCAAATTATTAGACTTTGGAGCAAAACTATCAAACTTTAGGGCTAGTCTGACAGATTCTGCAATGGACTATCTAACTCTAGAGTTGGACTAGACTCTTGAAAGTTTCCCATTAGTTATTTATCTAATAAATTCACATGATGTTTAATTATTACCATGGATAATGAGGATAGACTATTAATATTTTTTTCAAGTTCATCAACCCATGGGTAATCTAAAAGGTCTATAGATGGGTTTGTTAATGGATACAAAGAAAACCAATTTTTTTTTAATTATATTTGAAATGATCATGTCTCTTAGCCTATAGTATATTAACACTAAAACTATGGATAACCAAGGTCTTCCCAAGATTAATGGATATCCAATACTTTTTCTCTTTGGTTGGAGTATCATGAAATCTATGGGACATTCCTAGTATTCTACTATCACAAAGACATCTTATATGGTTCCTTCAGTTTTGGTAATACATTGGTCTACAATTTGTAAGATAGTATAAATAAGTTACACCCCTATAAGGGAGAAGGATTTTAAAGTGTTTATTGTAATCATGTTGATGGAAGATCCTAAGTCCACATGTACATTGGTTATAGAAATGACAAGGCTTCCAAGATCACAATACTTAAGTGGAAGGAGTTTACCTACTAATAAATCAAAAGGTTTTCCATCTACTTATATTATTTTAGGATATTATCTCTTTTTTCATGAAGTTTTTATGCATAAAACTTTAATGATTCTATTGAGTTATGGAATATCTCTTACAGTTTGAATCAATGGAATTTCAATGTTTTACTTCCTAATCTCTTGGACTAAATTATATTCACCCTTACTCCTTTTAAGTATTTTAAGAAATGGGAAGGTTATAGGAACTATAGTTGCTTCTTGAGTAATTTATTTTTCCTCATTATATTTATCCTAAGGAGGGTCTAGTTTTTTGTTTGGAAATTCTGTTGTAGTAATTGGAGGATTATTCAGTGTCTTACATGATCTCAACTGTACATTTTCACAGTCAATGTTAGCAACTAATAATATTCCTTATTGTTTAATTCCATATACAGAATATGCTTTCCACTTTTTGGATTTGATACATAATGTGTAGGTAGTTGAGGCTTATCAACATGTTTTATTTATGGTGGTTGAGTGATAGGTGGAGGCATCAATTCTTGTTGATGTGGAAACCTCTTCTACTAATTAAAATTTTGATGGGGAACCCATTTTTGGTTTTCCCATGGTTAAGGATTAGATTGGGACATCCAAGGATTTTAGAGAGGCTAAGACATCAATGGTTTTGGTGTCTAATATTATGTTCCCCATGGTGTATACCCCCATGCTTGTGATGGTACCTATCTAGACTATGTCATCATCCATGGGATAAAAGGAGCTCTAGGACTAAAATGGTTCTGATTTTGATTATGGGAAAATTGGATTCCTTGTATTGTATGAATTTGATCTCTTCTATTGGTTGGGTTAATTATTTTAATTAAGTTTTAAGGACATTTAGTAGGGCATAATTATTAGTATCATGATCATTTTTATCACATGTCCCAAACATCTTAGTCTTATCTAGAAGGTAATCTCAGAGAGAATGCTTCAACTTATATTAGGGGTAATACATGACTAGTGGCTTACTAGTGGCACTAGATTTAGCTTATAGGACATATAACATCATGTTCAATTATACTAAAATATTTTCCTTGAGGTTAGATAATTATTTCATGAGCTATCCTACATTATTACCACTCTTTCTTGATTTTAGTTTCCTAACACTCCCTCTAGTTCTTGAATAATTCCTACATATTTTAACTATGTCATTGAGATCAAGATTGTTTATGCCCCCTTTCCCCATGAGGTTCAAGCATTACGTAGCATCATCATAAAATCCTTTTAATAAAATAATTTTTAACCTTTACTCACTTGATTCATATCCACATTTCCTTTGAATGAATTGGAAATGGTCACGGTAATCTTCTAAGTTTCATCCCCATTTTGTTTTATCTTGAAAAAATATTATTTTTTATCCATTCCCATACAATAGTATTGGTATTTATCTAAGAATTTAGTGTCAATTTGATTTCACGATGCTATGGAGTTTGGATGTAAGCCCATAAACTATATCTCATGGATGATTCTTAAAGTGTATAAGGAAATGATTTTAACTTTTGAATATAAATTCTATAGTCATAAGTTTGACATAAGAATTTTAATTCAAAGAGGAATTTATCAGGATATTTAGTAGGTTTCCATGTAAAGGTGGATAGGATAGATGGGAAAATATTTTTCATGGTAGTTCTATCATCATAATCTAGTATAATGGGATAGGTGAAGGTTTTACTAATTGGATTAGCCCTATTTTATGCATTTCCACTAGGATTCAATACATTCCCTATGTTTTCTCTCATTTATTCCCAACAAATGTTATAAAGGGTGCTCCTAGAAAGTGGTGAGTTATTATATGTAGTTGAGAGCCTACCTATTTGGGACTCATTGCTTTGGTTTATAATGTTCTTTAGCCTTAATTTCCTTTGATATGATGCACTTGTTTTTGGAGAGTGATCTCAAGGTTCAAGTGGGTCTAGTTTTATTTTTTATTCAATAGTTCCAAAAGATCCTCTAATCTCTTCTTGAAATTTGTTCACTTATTCTAATTGTAAATTTATTCAATCACCTATAGTATCCTATAAGACTTAATTGGAATTAATCTTCCTTATGATTCTCTAGGTTTTTTAATATATATTTTTTGAATTAAAGGAAGTTGTTTTTCTTGTTAGCTTATGATCTACACCTTACTTACACCTAAAATGTCCCTAGTAATGGTGCCAAAAAATATGGGTATCATCAATCCATTTATTTAATCAACTCATTGGTTAATGTCATTAAAACTAGGGGCCATGTCTAATGGTTATATGTAATCTATTTTTCATAGTTGTGTTTTGGGAGATTTTATGATAGATCAACTAGCTCTAAGGTTCTAATATACTCAACTAGAATTGAATATATCTAATTGATCAAAGAAACACATTTGTAGAATCAAAATGTTGAAATTAACACACTTGATTTAAGCAAAACACTCTTTGTTTATGAAACAAAAATGCTAATAATCAAACACACTTGGTGATTAAAAGAATGCATACTTTAATCTAATTGTAGATTAGATTTATTTATATTCATTTTTAGTTTTAACATTTATTTTCATAACTGTTATTTTCTTAGATGATCCTTTAGGTGTGTGTGGTATGTTAAGATTTATAGTATTTATCTTTCCTATCTTCATTTCTATAATTTACATTTTAATTTCAATTGTTTGTTTTCTTTAAAGTAGATTTGATTTAATTAATTTTTTATTTGATATCATCACTTTAAGTTTGAATTATTTTCATGAGTGTTATTTCCAATTCAAATTAGAAATAATAATTATCTAGAGTTATTATTTTCCCTATTACATACAGACTTTGGGCACCAATCCTGGATTGATAAATTAAATGAAGAAGTTCAATGACCCTCATCATTTTTCACTCTCCATGGTTATAATGATAGTCCCAACATGAAAAATGAGTATCGATATTGAGAGTGATAATTAAATTAAGTTCTCCTCATTATCCATTATTGGGAGGTATCTCAACCATGGTAGGAAAAAAAAGGGATCCCAATAATATAGATGGAAAGATTATGCACTCTCCATGGTTGGGAGCACTCCTAACCATGTTTTTGTACCTAGATCCAACTATTGTACTTAATAATGGTGGATATTTAACCATAATAATTAGGTGAAACCCTAAATTATATGTCAAAATCTAAATGTTATTGTGTATCTTATTTGTAGATAGCCTAAGGATGTGTGGATATTCATAAATAAGTTCTTTGATCTCATGTTCGAGGAAACACATGATTTCAAAGTTCTTAAATTTATATTTCAAATTTTTAGAATCATATAGGATAAATCTAGGTGACCTCCTAATGGCTTCGGATAAATTAGCCTTTGATCCAAATTAATATTAGTATTCTTTATTATAATGTCCTCTCCATGATTTTCAGGGATCCAAACCATGGAGAGGGAAAACATTTCATCTCCATGGTTGAAATCCCTCCTAATAATGCAAAGGACATCTTCATGGTTGGGAGGACTACCAACCATATAGATAGAAATAATTTTCCCCCTCCATCATTGATATCAATCCCAACCATACATCCCAACATGTAAGATGAGTGGACATCTTGATAGATCCAATGAAAGTAGGTTATCATAAATCTCCATGATTTGGAAGGCTCCCAACCATGGTGGGTAAAAAAGGGCATCTAACCATAGAGAGGGAAAATGTTTTCCCTTTCCATGAGAACCCTCCCAACCATAGAAAAGGCATTTTTATTATTGGAATCCCTCCCAATGATGGAGAGTAAATATCCATGGTTTGAATGGATACCAACCATGTATAGGGTTAAATTTCTCCCCTTCCATGGTTGGGATACCTCCCAACCATATATCCCAACATATTAGTTGAGTTGTCATATTTAGAGTTTTAATGAAAGTAGATTATCTTCCCTCTCCATGATTAGGAGGGATATAAACCATGGAGTGATAAAATACCTTCCAATCATAGAGTATATTATCCTTAGTTAGGAAGGATCCCAACCATAGAAAGGACAAAAATTTTCCATCTCCATGGTTTGGATCCCTCCCAACCATGGAGAGGACAACTTAATGGTTAGGTGGATCCCAAATATAAAAAGGGAGAAGTATTTCCCTCTCTATGGTTGGGATCCCTCCAAATCATGGAAAGGATATCTCTATGGTTTGTATCCCTCCCAACCATGGAGATGATAACATAATGGTTGGAGCGGGATCCAAAACATGATAGGGGACAATTTTTACTTTTCCATGGTTAGGAGGCCTCCCAACCATATATTTATTCTATCCATGGCTAGGAGGGATCCTAACCATGGTTAATATTCTTCCTAACCATGGAAAGAACATCTCCATGGTTTCTAGGGCTCCAAGCTATAACACAAGCAAAAAATTTCCCTTTCCATGGTTGGGATCCCTCACAACAAAGGAAAAGATGGTTGGGAGGCCTCCCAACTATAAAAATATCAATTTTTTTCTTTCCATGGTTTGAATCCCTACCAACCATAGAGTGGATTCTTAAGTGTTGGAAGAGATCCCAATCATGGAGAGGGAATATTTTTTCCCCTACTCCTCCCAATCATGAAGAGGATTATCCATGGTTGGGATCCCTCTAAATAATGGTGGTGGTAGATGTTTATCATCCCAATGGTTGGCATCCATGCAAACAATGAATAATAAAATGGATCCATGCCCTTATCATCTCCATGGTTGGGAGGGATCCCAACCATAAATAGGAAAAATAATTTCCCACACCATTGAGATCACTCCCAACCATGGAGTAGATTTTCCATGGAAAAAGACTTCTACCCACCGTGGTTTATATCCCTTCCAACCCTATAGAGTATTATCCATTGTTGGAAGGGCTCCCAACCATGAAGATTTTCCATCTCCATGGTTGGGAGCCCTGCCAACAATCGATAATCCCCTCTATAATTGGGTGGGATCCCAATCTTGATGGATGGATTTTTTCCCATGTAGAGGGATAAATAAAGTTAATAATATTTTATTATCCATAGATGGGAGCCCTCCTAACCATGAAGAGAGACAAAAGTACCCTACCATGGTTGGGAATTCTCCCAATCAGTCCTCTCAATGATTGGGAGGGTTATTAACCATGATGGGGTAAATTTTTTACCTCTACATGGTTGGGAGGGATTATAACCATAAAAAAAAATATTTGTAGTTAATGTTTCCCTCTCCATGGAGAGGATATTTCCATCACTAGGAAGACTCCAAAACATGGCGGGGTAAAATTTTTACCCTCTCCATGGTTGAAATCCCTCACAACCATCGAGAGGAGATAATCATGGTTGGTAGGTCTCCAAACCATAACAAGAATTTTTATTTACCTTCACCATGATTGGGAGCCCTTCTAACCTCCCAACCATAGAGAGTACATCTCCATGGTTGGGAGGGATCCCAACCATAATTAGGGAAAAAAATTACCTCACCATGCTTGAGAACCCTCCAAACCATGGAGGGGTTATCCATGGTTGGAATCCCTCCCAAAAATTTAGAAGGAAAAACATTTCCCTCTACTCCCATGGTTGGGAGGGAAAACCCCAACTAGTAATAACAAAATGGTTATTCTATATACATACATACAGTATGGTATAAATAATATCGTATCACTTATTTATATAAGTTGAATGGGTTAAAGTTTGGTTCATTCATGGTTAGTTTAATATGTTTAGTTCTATACTATTCTAATCAATAATAATAATTGTAGTGCTTATGTGTCATGATGTATCAATTCAATGCGAAGTGTTTTTCACAATCAAGATTGGCTTCTACTTTATTCATTTGAAGGGTTTGAGAGCATATTTTTCATTTACATGTATTTTATATCATAAAATAATCACATTTAAATTGAACAAAATATCATTCATACATTTTATGAAATAATTGACACGTTTGTTGTGTGATCTAAACTACAACAATTTGTAAAAAATGAAACTACAATCGCATTTTGATTATAAAGTTTAGATCTTCCTCAACATATCTAAAAATTACTACTTTTGGGAACTTGTGACTATAAAATCTCAAAATAATAGGATTTTGACATTTATTTATTCAACAGTGCCTTGCATATATTTTATGTGGACATGAAACTACAAGATTTGACAAATATAGAACACAATCAAAGCTTACATAGATAGGGTATGTTCAAAATTATTTTATTACTTTAAAATACTTAAAATTAAAATTTATTTTTGGGTGATTATAATGTCCCTAAGGATAATATGTAATCATTGGGAATTGTTTTCACCCCATTTAATATTGGTGCTTAGTTTTCTAGTGATAGAAAAAAATAGTTTATTAAAACAGTGATGGACTACCTAAGCTTATGACAATAACTACATGAAATATAACCTAATACTTTTGTTATATTTGTGTGTATTTATGTGTTTAACTCAAAGATTTTCAAGTCACCAATTGTGATCCATCATATGGATATACATTGGATCACATTTGGTAATTTGAAACATTTTGAGTTACAAAAACACACAATTATACAAAAGACATCATGATCTATTTTATATATTTGATGTCATAATTTTATGCATACATCATTAGTTTATTTACCTTGATGATCGACCATAGTTAGTGATCTAAACATGTCATATTAAAAACACACACAATTATATCAAAAACATCAGATTTAATTTTTATGCACTGTGAAAGTATAAAATAGGCTTGTCAATGAAAAAAGCATTATAATAATGATTTATTGGAAGAAGAATGAAATAGCTAGTGAAAATAAATGCTTAGATTTTTTTTTTATGAAATAATTGCTTAAATATAATTGACAAAAAAAATGTACAAAGTAAACTTGTCGATGACATAGAACAACATGATGAATTTTTTGCTTTAAAAATTCTTGGTTTGTAAAACATTAACTATAACAAATGCATAAAATATGTTTATCAAGGACACAAAAAAACAAAAAAAAAATAGATGTTCAAAAAAAAATGTTTAACCATCATAAAGTTAATGCCAATAATTATATAAAATAGGATTGTCAATTTAAAAAATCAACATAATAAAAATGTATAAAAGGGGGATGCAATAGAAATGATTATGCTACCATCTTCACAAGCCATAAATTTTTTCAAAACCAATTGTTGAATTTTTGTATAAAGATAAGAGGATTAAAATATAATTATGTATTCTTAAGTTTAGTTGACCATTATTCATGATAAATTAACCCCTAATTAATCTCTACATGTTTTGAATATTTTAATTACTCATGGAATATATCACAAACTATTGCAGTAAGCAACATAGTTTGATCAAGGTATTAGTTCTATAATGCACAGCTTAGTCAAATTTTATGTAGAGGGTTGGCCTTATTTATACCATAATATTTCTTATTTTGAACCAAATGTAAAGACACTTATCTGAAATTTTAGACATATATTATCATTTACACAATCTTAATCATATTCAAGTCCTTGAGCATGATCAGTGGAAAAGGAATTCATTCTCTTTTGATTGACCCATAGGTTGAAATGTCTTTGGTCTGTAGGGTAAAGGCATTGAAGGTTTGTTTTATTTTATTTACAACCCCTAATGTATAGTAGATCTAAAATAATAAGAGGAATAAAATGGGTTAGAGTCACCTAAATAAGAAAAAAAGTGAATTAGTTCTCTATGAATATTAAAATGTATATTTTTTACAAATTAAAACTATTAAAAATAATAAGTTTTCTTAACAATAATTTAATCCAATGATGTATTTTATATAATTTTTAAATAAAGGAACACTTTTGAATATTTTTCAAAAGTTGATTTGTTTTACATTATTTTATTTCCCCATTTGTTTCCTTTGACATGTTGGAGTAAACTTTGGTTTCTTGGGAAAGGTTAAGAATAATTTGATCCCATTTTTTTGAGGCTTTTTGTCAAACTATTCATGAGTTTTGTTCTTCTATATTTTTCATTATCTACTAGTGTAGTTTTAGCTATAACATCTTACAAAAATAGGCTTTCACTTATGCTAAGATGGAGTCCATGCCCTATTCCAAAGCTCCCATATTTTTAAGTAGAGAATGGTGGCATTTGGCTAAAAATAAGAAATAAAAACTAAAAAATATACTCAAAATGTACTCAATAATAATTACCATGTTGTTTAATTTGAAGTTTAACTTTTAGTTTTGGCATTTCTCTTTTTATAGACTTTGAATTAAGAGTCTTTGGTTATGTTTGAGACAAATTTGTTGAGGGCTAGCATTTAACAATCTGTGATATGAATATTTATTAGCCTATAAATAATTATAACCATAATGTAATATCAACACATGATATTAAACCTATAGTTCTGATGTAGGCCACTATAGGTATAAAACCTAATGGATAGAAGAAGGAGAACTTAGTATTGTTCCTCTTAGCATGCCACTAATAATTGAATATTATTGATAAGTTTTAAAAGATAATATATGTCTTACATTTTAGATAAAATTTACTGTATTTAATTCAAATTAAGAAAAGAAAAATAAACAATTTTTTGTATTTTAAGATTGATTAGATTACCAGGTGAATATATAGTTCTCATGTAGGCCACTATAGGTTTAAAACCTATTAAACAATTCAAGGAGAATGACTTAATTTTCCCCTGACCATGCCAAAAATATTTGGACATTATTGAGAATGTGGAAAAGATAATGTATGTCTTACATTTCAAAAATAAATTGTTGCATTTGCTTCAAAATAAGAAAGGAAAAAAGAACAAACTATTTGATTTTTAGGTTGAGTAGATTACTATCTAAATATATAGTTATCATGCATGCCACTATATGTTTAAAACACTTATTGAATAGTTTAAAGAGAATTACTTATTGTTCCCCTAACAATGTCAAAAAGACTTGAATATGATTGAGAACATGGAAAAGATAATAAACATATTACATTCATAGAAAATAATTGTTGCATTTGGTTCAAAATTAAAAAAATAAAATAGAATGGATTATTAAATTTTTAGGTTGATTAGATTACCAAGTGAATATATATCTCTCATATATGACACTATAGCTTTAAAACATTTTGACCAATAGAGAACAAATTCTTGTTCCCCTAACCATGCCACTGATAATGAATATGAATGATAATGTGTAAAAAAAATTAAAAAATGTCTTACATTTTAAAAACAATGTTGTATTTGGTTAAAAATAAGAAAGTAAAAAAACCAATTTTCATGTTTATATGATGAATAGATTACTAAGTGAATATCTAGTTCTCCTATAGACCAAGGTTTAAAACCTATTTACTAGTTTAGGGAGAATGATTTATTTTTCCACTAACCATGCCACAAAGACTTGAATATGATTGAAAATGTGGAAAAGACAATAGATGTATTGAATTTTATTAAAAAGTTATTGAATTTGGATGAAAACAAGAAAGGAAAATTGAATAGATTGTTGCATTTTTAGATTGAGTAGATTACAAGGTGAATATATAGTTATCATGCATGTCGCTATAGGTTTAAAAATCCTATTGACATGTTGAAGTAGAATGACTTCTTATTCTCTTTACTATGACATAAATACTTGAATATTATTAAAAAAGTGGAAAATATAATACATGTTTTACATTTCACAAAAATATTTCTGCATATGGTTCAAAATAAGGAAAGAAAACTGAATAAATTATTGCTTTTCAGATTGAGAAGATTACTAGGTGAATACATAGTTTTCATGTGGACCACTATAGGTTTATAACCTTTTGATAAGTTGAAGTATAATGACTTATTATTTCCCTAACCATGCCACAAAGACATGAATATGATTATTAATTTTGAAAATATAATAGATGTATTACATTTCACATAAAATTTGTTGCATTTGGTTAAAATAAGAAAGGAAAATTGAATAAATTGAGGTGAATATGTAGTTCATTCATTATATCCACCATTCAATGTTTGAATAGTTAGGATAGTAACCATTAAAAATAAACAAATGGCTAATAAAGATAAGATGTTAATCTATATGAGGCTATAGCATTGGATGCTAACATTAAAGGTGGTATTCTTTGGGATTTTGTGAGATGCCTTGTAAAAAATTATGATTCATGGAATTTATATTAAACAAAAAATTTCACCAAGTAATATAAACCATTACATGGCTAAAATTATTGACTAAATCACCATTAATGACATGATAAAAGTATGAAATTCCCAAAACAAAAAAACATTTTATTTTATTATTATTTATGTGTTTTTATGCATTAATTCTAACTTACTACATTAGTTCAAAGAGTTTGCATTTTTAATTTATGTTAGGGTGCTTATAATACCCCTAAGTATAATATAGACTCCTTGGGTTTTTTTTGCACCTTGATTAATATTCGCACTTGGTTTTATAGTGATGGATAGTAGAAACTTATGATAATAACTACATAAAATATTATTTTATTTATTTGGTATAAATATGTGTGTTTATAACTAGACATGTTTTGGATCACCAACCATGATCGATCAAAAAGATAAATAAAATTTAACTTGACGATGGATCATGGTTGGTGATCTGAAACATTTTGAGTTTTGAACACACACAATTATACTAAAAACATCATATTATATTTTTATGGAATGTCAAAACATAAAATAGGTTTTTGATTGAAAAAAATTGACATAATAAAGATGGATTGTAATAGGTATGCAATAGGAAGGGAAAAAAGTGCTTAGCAAATTTATTTTTTTGAAATGATTTCTTGTATAAAGTCAATAGCAAATGCACAAACTAAGCTTGCCAATGACATAGGATAACATGATGAAATTCATGCTTTAAAAATATTAGCTTGTAAATAATTAACAAAAAAATACATAAAATATGTTTTTTGAGGACATAAAATAATAAAACAAAATCAGATGTTAAAAGAAATGATGACCCAAATAAGCTTGATGATAATAATATCATAAAACATGATTATTAGTTACAAAATTAACATAATATGTATAAAAATGGGAATACAATAGAAAATATTATGATACCATCCTTTGTAAGTACCGTAAATTTATTGGAAACCACTTACTGAATCATTGTATAAAGATAATATAGAATACTTAACATGAACAAACCATTATCTATGGATTACTTCATTTTATTCAAGCTATTCCATTGTCATTTAATTCATTTTAGTTAACTATAACAATAATTCATTCCTATTACACTCTCTAATAGATTTTAAACTACAGTGGCATGCATTGTAACTATATATTTACTCAGTAATTTAATTAGACTAAAAATAAAAAAACTTATTAAATTGGCATTTTGTTAAGTGAAAGAGTGTAAATTAGTAGTTGTACATAACTTGAAACCCATGACTACTGATCCCATCTCACTCTATGTGCATGAAGTGTTAAGCAATAATAATAATCAAACATTCATTTTAATAGTCTTTTCGAAACATAGTTTTCTTAACCAGTGATCCCTTAGATTTTATCCACTCTTTACAATAAAAATCAACCAATAAAATGTATCATCACACTAAAAGCTATGGAACCATTTTTAATAGGTGTACATCATGTAAATCCAATCATGACTTTGAATCTAGGCCTTATTATGATACAAACCCTTTAGAGTATGATATCATTTGAAAGATATTTTCATTACCCCATATTATCACATCCTTTCTCACCTTTAAATGTTTCACCATATGCATGATGTATATGACATTTCCCCTCCCCACCACTTCACCATTTCTCAAGTTCACCTTTAAACAAAATGTTTCCTCCCCATTAAGTGCATTACCATGTCATATGAAGGAACACAACTTCATTTTCCATTGTCATCTCCACCATAAATATAAGATTATTATTGCTTAGGACTTTGTGTAAAAAATATTAGATAAGCCCAAAAATGATAGGTTTTTATAGAGGCACATATGTGAATTTACACTCTTATAATACTATAATATTAATATAATGTTATATATATATATATATATATATATTAATTAATATGTTATATTATATATTATATAGTATATAGTTTATATTATATAGTATATACATATATAATAAGTAAAATATATTATTATAATATATAATAATTATTATACTATATATTTTAATCTAGTGGTTTTATATTATATATGATATAGTATTATATATGTTAATTTTAAACATATATGTTATAGTATTATATAATATATATTATATAAATGGTAAATTATAATGGCCTCCAATTGGAAATGCATGTAATATTGGCTTAATTTCATCATAAAAGTGGCCATGCCACATTGTAATCACACCAACACATGTTATTTCAATCATTACTATAAATAAAATTCTAATATTATGCATGCATTCTCATTTTATATTTGATTAAATAGACCCATAATGCTAGAACATTTCCTCTATTTTTGGCTTGTGAATTTGAGGATTTTAACATTTCAATGAGATTGAATCATGCAAGGCCATTTTTGAGAGGAAAATATGATCATATCAATCCAACACTTCCCAAACTTATATATTTACTATTGGAGGTATGAGCCTTGAAATGCTAGCACACACATGGGAATTTATTGATCATCTCATGGATATTTAAATATTTTTGAATCTATGTAATGGTCTTGAATCTATTCCTTAGTGTGGTCTATTTAGTTCTGCTTATTTTAATTCCTATGTTAATGTTTATTTTTTTTAGCCCAATGTTGATTGATATAAGGGTAAAGAAATTATTAGGGATGAAACACAAGAGCTTATGTGCATGTTCTGTATGGTGCCCAAGTAACCTCTTATTCATGGAAATCATGTTTCTAATTCTTTGATGAAGATTTGATCTCTACATTGAAGGAACTAGATAAATTATTCAAGAAGCTAAGGCAAAGGATTAACAACTGCATAAATTGGAATTGGATGAACAAAATGGGAATTAGATTAAAAAATGGAAGTTAAATTTGATATTTTAAAAACCTAATTAGAGGATAGGGTAGATGGTATTTTTATTCCTAAATGGAGAAGAAAATATTGCCTTTATAGGGAGTTTATATGAAGCATATAAAAACAAGGGAAGATGTTCATGCACCGAAGAAATGAAATCTTTGCGAAATTTAATGGCCTCCAACAATACAACTTTATAATTTATAGTCTTGATTGAATTATTCGTGTGATTTAAATTTACATAACAAAGGGGAATCCAATATGTTCACAGTTCAAAACCCAATAATATTACTTGTGTAGAAACCCTTTTCTTTTCAGTTTTAGGCTTTGAAGAATGGGAAGACGTAAGCAATATGCATGGAACCATATTAGATAATTGAGCTCCTCCACGAAGTTTTCATATGATAAATAAATGAATTGATTGTTTGTTGGATCTCTCTCAACTTGTAAGAGATGATTTCATACACTGTTTAGTTCAATTTGTTTTCTAATTTAATACATGAAGGGTTTAGTGTATATACTATGTATTCCATTATTTATAGGTCTGAAAGAGGTTCATTGCTTTCTTAATTTAAGATATGATGTATTTACTTAGTTTAGGTATATTTGATTATGATGGTAAGAAAATAGGGTGTATTCATACACGTGTGAATATATGAATCAAGGAAAATACTATAAGGAAATAGTGCATGTAGGGGATATCCACTTTCGGAGACAAATCTAAAGTGAGGCCTTGCTAATGAAGATGCGTCTGATGTAAAGATGTGTTTTATTTTCCCCTATTTTATAATAAGATTTGAAGAAAAATATAATTTTTTTTTACATAAAATGATTAAATATTTATTTAAATTTAGTTAAATTACACTTACACTCTTATTAAATATTTTGGATTGTACTTTCCTATTACTATCAATGAATTTTGACATTCTTAAACATTATTAGCATTATCTTATATCTTATCAGCGCCTCCCAAGTCTAACAAAATCACTTTTAAATACTCCGATTTTTATCCAACAAATTAAAAAACTTGAAATACATATTATGATAACAAATATAAAATCTTACCTAAAATTTTCTATATAAATATTACTAGATATTATTTAGACATATTCTTCTATATTAAATTAAACAATAATATGTGTCCCATACAATAATGCAATTTTAAATAATATCATCATTATACCGTATTTAACATAGATCAACTTTATTCGAATATAAAAAGTGAACCTCAAAATATTTATTGTCAAATTGTTACCTTAACCAAATATGTTAATGTGGGGCAAGCTGAACCAGCATGCACAAACTCAAGGACATTCTGGGATGGCTCCTGGCCCCACCATCTTTTCAACTCTGTTGAAAAGTCATCACTCAACCTTCTCCTTTAATGACATTGTCCTAAATTCTGCCATGAACTGACAATGTGGAATGACCTTGCCCAACGTTGTTATGGTGGGGGTTTGGGAGAGCTATTAAAATGGCGTTCGCTGTTCAAACAAATTTAAATTTTAAAAAACCCGCTCAAATCCATCCTGCCTAAACAATATACCCACTGAGAGGCATGGTGAAAACAAAGCCGAATGCTCTAAAACAGAAAGCAGGTGATGTAATGAAGGCCAAAGCGGTTGTTCTTGGCCTCGTAAAGAACAAGAAAATGCTCAAGGCCATTTGTCATAAAATGAATGTTCTAACTCATTCATAACAAGAAGAGAATCGAAACAGCATGGTGCTCACGGTGTATCGTCTTCATATTTCTCAGGAAAAGTATGAGCAGGCTGAGATAGATTTTCTGTCGCATGTGTTGTTCGAGTCGTCGAGAAGTTATATTTGTTCTATGCTCAATTTCAGACATGGATATCACTGCTGACAGCTCTTGACACTTCAAACAATTAGGGAAGCCATTGACGTGGCCTTGGAGAATAGCTAGCAACAGAAACTTCCCTCTTCTGAATGATCCAGCCGAATTGAATGAAATGAAGGGCAAAGAAACGAGAATAATTATATAAAAAAACATATTATGAAATATAAGTGTGTTTTTATATTGATGGAGGTAAAGGTGAGATTAGTGCAGATTTCTTGACAAAGCAGCCATAGTAAGAGCATCGGTGACCCAAGTGGAGCTCAATACAATATGGAGATAACCTTTTCCATCATTAAAATTTCGATCAATCTGAAGTACCTATTTTTAGATTCTATCAACTATCTTGTCACTCTCTTCTTAATATAATTATAATTAGCAATTGCCCCGAAGGTGCAAAGAAAGCCGGAGGAATTGTATATTTTTGTTTTGCGATTATATCTAGTATGTATTAATATATAATATATTGACTATAATCAAATATTATCTTATATAATATATAAATCGTATGAATGGTAATGATCTTATAATTATAGAAGAATTAAGCATTCAAATTATGAAAATTTATGTAACAAGATTTAGAACTCATAACAATTTTAAAAATTGTAATTCCAAACTAAGATTAAGCACAAAGATGTATCCATAATCATTATACAATACAAATCATGAAAATGGTGTGACGTTAAGTTATTACTAACAATTGCACCAAAGGTGTAAGTTACACTCGAAGGAATGAGTGTTTTCTTTTCATTTATGGTTAATATGGATATTTGTTTAATTAATGTTGTTTTGTCTTGATAGATTAAGAGAATTGGGATTACATATGTTGAACATAGGATTTGGTTACTTGAAATTGAATTTCCATTTACAATATTTACTTGTGATAGGGTCTGACAAATTACCAATTTGGTTAGAGAATGTAAAGCTGAGATAGATGAGATGAATGATGTCCAAATTGTGTTTCATGGTCTCTTAAGTGTTATTCACATTGCTAGTGTGGATGTATATCATAAAATAATAGAAAGGGGATTGTAAGATATGGACACCACACTCTGCACAATACCACATCGAATATGTCTGCTCCAACTGAAAGTCATAATAAAATTTAGTAATTACATAAAAGAACATAAACTATAATATGTTTTTACTCTCTGCATGGATCTTTTAAATTCAAGGAAAAAACCTTTCATTTTCAATATTTCATCATCCTTATTTATACAAATCGTGAGAATGGATTTAGGCTTGGAATCTGATCACATAAAACCTGAAAATTATTTTGAATTAGTTTGGTTAGCGGGAGTGTGTCTTTTTGTTGGCCGGTTATATATTTTTATATATTTTTGATATATCAATTCAAACAAAAACAAAATTTATCCACTCACATCATTACACTCCTTGATTTTCACTCTATGTTACCTCTCTCAACATAATAAACTAAATAATTGAAACAAATATTTTATTGACATTAAAATAACATAAAGAAATACTCAATTTAAAAAAAAAATATTTACAATAATTAATATATGAAATTTATGGTTATAATTCTAATGTATCCTAACTAAAGGCTAATGGGAGATTGATTAGATCAATAAACAAAGATCAAACGTGGTTGTAAAGATCCCAACAAAACAACCAATTGGAAGGATAAAAGAGACTATCCATGAGTTGTCAAAGTGACAGTAAATGTTGTCATTTATCGCCCTTTTTGAGGATTTCAACCTTGCCATTTAATTCCAAAAATAGAGCTACCAAAACTAATCATAAATCATACTAACCAACCAAATGTGGGTCTTCCTCTACCCTTCCTATCAATTCACAATAATGTAAAATCAAATATGCGTTGGTCAACATATAATGAAACTTGTGATGGAATCAAAGAAAGTCGCTTTCACGATATAATATAGAGACTCATTGTCTTATAGAGAACTATTTTAAACCCAATATAAAACATAATATTATGAAGTCACACCATATATATATATATATATATATATATATATATATATATATATATATATATATATATATATATCAACATAAATAATAAATAATAATATATATTAGGAGAAATTATTTTTACTTTTTACATTGTAATTGTTTCATTATAAATTATTTGATTGTGCTTTCAACAGACTACAAATATGAATTTATCTCCATGTCTACCAAACCACTCTACACCACCACCTCCCCCAAACTACCATTATTCAAAACTAGGCTATTTTTTAGGGAATATGTCATTTTGTCTCTTTGTGAGATGAATCTATAGGCTTCACCCACTATATAAGCTTTCGAATTAATTATAATGATGTGATATAGGACCAATGGATTTTAATTAAATTGTAATATAAATATTTATATTAAATAATACTTTATATATTTTTTTAAATAAAAATAAAAATATTTAAAATTTGGAAATGTATTTTAAATATTGGGATATTAAATGATAATCATTAAAATATAAGAGTGAAAAATGATGCCAAAAAATAATCAGAGGATGAACCAAAATATTAATATTGATAAGAGAATGATGTATATGTTGTCAATTTCCAAACCTACCAATGTAAAAGTTAGAAATTTTTATTCTTATAAAACATTAGGAAAGTGAATTATAGTTTTATGATTGTGTTCCTTTGATATGGGTCTCTAAAAACCTCATTTAATATTTTTCCACTTCCACTCAGATCATTTGGAATGTGGGCTTCTTCTTGCTTTGATCGAATAATTAGATATAAAAACTCCAAAAAAATAACATATATTTTAGGATTTACATTATAATATAGAAATTATGATCTTTCTTGATCTTTATTTAACCCCTTAATAATATATAATATCAAAAACAATATTTCAATAATTATGATATATAAAACTATGAATAAACATACACTTCTAAAATTCTTTCTTAAAACACCCTTGATACATTAATTGAACTTGATTTCCTATAACACTTCAAAGTGTGTTTAAATAATGAGTTCAATAGTTAATTTGTGTATAAACCTCCTTATTATTTTAGGAAAACTATCACAAGAAAATTGACACCAGATTTACTGGTGAATTTTACCAACATAACCTCCCAATCACTCCTTTATGAATTTTGCCAAGGTGTCTTGTCCATTTTGAATTTTGAATATAATAAAATATTGTGAGGTCTCCTAAAATATTATCAATAAACACAACCATTAAATTACCACTCAAAAAATATTCCTTTATAGTGATAGCCAAACCATGATCTTAACATCTAATTGTTACGAAGTCTAAGTCAATTTATAAGTTCACACCATTCCTTAAATTTACCAATGAGAGCCCAAATTTAAGACAAGTTCAATGGGTAATTTATTTAAATTCATAATATGTATCATTTACCATTAAATTTAGCATATTGAATATTCCTTCTGTATTTATTCTATAATTTCCTCAACAATCGAAAAGGCCCAATCCTTTATTTTTATTTTTTTTAATTTTTTTTAAACTTGAAAATTAAAGATGATTTTAACTATCAATTTTATTAACTATATATTTTTAGTCATAAAACATAGGTGGTAAATAACACCCTTAGTTTTATCAAGAAACTAATAAATTGTAGGTTACAAATATAATTTTATTTCGTATATTTATGTAATCAGATTAGCCATATAAAATATCATTATATTTAGGATACATTTATCTATCTTAATACTTTCCAAAGAAACATTAACATTGAAATAGATCATACACCATAACAAAGCCTTCCAATTAATTTCTAAATTATAACAATTTATTTCTCTATACATCCGATATGGTACAAGTAGAGATGAAGTCACTAACATCTTATCTTAGAAATACTTAGGCACTCATTGACCTTTTCTGTCATACATGCTAGTTTATTATCCATGTGAAGTTATAGTAAACCTAGACATAAGATTGTATAGATAGTTGATGATATCCACACATTAAAGTAATTAATTGGCTTACTATAGATTAGGTTATTACCATTGTGCTTGAACTATCTATATATTCTTAAACCTATACCCTAACATCTAAATTTAGGGTTAAATACATAGACTACCATATTTTTAGTATAATTTTGATGCTTGAATTTGTACCATGCACAAGAACACAATAGTTTTAGTGGATTCAATGCATGGGACTTATAATTGAAGAAAAAATTGGGTTAAATATCCAATATCCTCTTATTATAATGCTAATATAATATTAGTGGAAGGTAGAAATGGAAATGAAATAAAGTAAATAATATAAAAATAAAACATATAAAATGCACCAGAATAGTATATCCTCCCTAGTACAAACCCAATGGAAAAAATTCACATGAATATGACCATCCATCCAAATTAGACTACTATAAATTTCCTTACATAATCCACACCAAAGGAATAAGGATAAAATATCAAAAAAAATTCAAAAATAAGAGTAGAATATGCACATCCACAATAAAATTTGATACAAGAATAAAATAATTGGGTAAATATCATTGAGCCACTTCAAGGAGGAAACCTTCATATAATTCAACAAGAATAAAACTCACATTATGATATCAATATACTAACAACTACCTCATATATATACTATACTCTAGACATGGTTTTTCCATAGGTATAACCTATTAACAGTATAAGAACCAAGAGAAATGTGACAAAATAAGAACAATGGTTATGGAAGCCACAATTCAACCACACATATCCATAGATAATTTATAGGTTAAGTTTATAGCATGGATTTTCCCTTCAAAAAAAAATTCCCTCAACATTGAGAAACTTAGGATGCTATTGTATAAATGTTTGATCCTCCCATATTACATTTTCATTGGATAGATTCTTTAATTTGATCAAATATTATTTAATATCTCGTGTTCATAGGATTTTTGTATATGTTTAAATTATCTCCTAATTTTATAAAATGACTCTTCCTTCCTTATTCATTTCATTAATTTCAATATCCTTAAAGACTTTTTGTCCAACTACCTTATTCAAACATGAAACATGAAATATTGGATAGATGTGGGTAGATTGGGGTAAATCCATCTTGTATGCTACACAGTCAAATTTATGCAGGAT